>OX376374.1:63493800-63585859 GCA_947369275.1 Nemotelus nigrinus
GCGTTTCGTGTTTTTTTTATGTATAACATTTTTCGATGCATAAATACCATTGTAAATAATATTTTTACCATTCACAAACATAAGTAATATTTACTTTAAAGAGATAACCTAAAAAACGTCTCTCCTCTACGACGCTGCTCACGGCGCTTCTCTTTCGCTCGCATATCTCGGCCAATTTTTGCGCTAGAACGACAGAACTTGAATGAAAAGTCGTCAAAAACTCATGCCGACAACGTGCATTTGATCAAAAACCTGAAAATGGCACTTAAATCTTTCTTAAAATAAAAATATGGAAAACTGCTTACATGCCAACTGGATTGTTTACACTCGACTAGTCACACAGACACTACCGCAGTCAAACCCGAGCAGATGTAGGCACTCACAACAACGAGCCATCAGCTAATACCGCTAGATGGTGACTCAGGTATTCTTTTTTTCTCAGAACTTAGAAAAAGTAACGGCGCTCATCGAATTCCCATAAGACTCAATGAGGGGTTTCCCCCTTTTGGACGCGAGCTAGTACTGCGGTTACCCCCATCGTCAGCTTTCATAATTAATTAAAAATAAAAATAAAAATATTTTTCACTTTCTCCAAACGCTCCTTGACGTAGTTTTTATTGGAGAATGTGAATATGTTAAAAAATCGATTTCGAAAAAAATGAGGGTTACCCCCTTTTGGCCGCGGGTGCTTCATATATACATATAGATATATATAAATATAGATATATACCTATATAGATATATACCCATATAGATATATACCTATATAGATATATATATATATATATATATATATATATATATATATATATATATATATATATATATATATATATATATATATATATATATGTATATATATATATATATACATATAAATATATACCTATATATATATATATATATATATATATATATATATATATATATATATATATATATATATATATATATATATATATATATATCAGCAAAATGATTAAGGGAGATAATCTCTAGAGTGGTCGATCCGACTGAACTGAAACTTTCGGAGGACGTAGATAATAGTAGGTAGGACCATGATTTGTTAAATTTTAGATATCTTAAACCTTTCGGCGGCGGCGAGCGTTTTAGTGAATTTTGAGGTCCTCCTATATATCCAAGAAGCGTAAATTTTTGTCAAAAAAAGTATTGGGAATGAAAACTTATTATGTTTTTAGCTTGTCTACGATAAAGAATTGGAAAATTTGAGCCGTGTGTGGGTGCAGCGTGCCTAAAAGTAGGCATTTTTTTTTCAAATTTTGATTTTTCATTACTTCTGACAAAAACATTGGATCATAGTGCAATTTACAGAGCGTATTGATGTTGACTAAAATTTAACACTCATGGAATTCTTAGGTAGTGAGGGTAACCCTGTAGCTACGGTAGGCTCCTGAAAAATGTCCTTCAAATCATTGACTCTCCTGAAAAATTTTTGATTTTTGACAAAAATTCAAATTGTTGATAAATTTAAACCTTTGTGCATCATGCCAAATTGAAATTTTCAAAATTCCGATTTGCACAAGAACGGCAACTCATCACCAAATTACCTCTATTTTCATCACTCGAAAGTTCTGTTCACGAGAACTGACAACCGGATTATCAATTCATAATCAAATTTACAGAACATGTTGGTATGAACTAGGACCAGGTCTGATAGAAGTGATTTTAAAATGCGGGCAACCCTGTGGTAGTGGTACCATCTTGAAAAATCAATGAGAATAAAAACAGCTTTTTGGGCTATAACTGCCGATTCAGCCATCACATTTAAATAAAATTCACACAATATTTGGATTCTGCAACATAAATAAAAATTCCCTAGTTGATTTGGTGGATTGGGCCATCTATTCTTACCTCTAAAGACTTAAATATATCTTTTAAGTTAAAGAAGTCTTGCAGATTTGGTGAAATATCTTTATTTTGCTCAAAAGACTTGGAAAAATTAGAAGCTAATTTCCATTATTAATAACAACTCATTACAGCAAGTAAGCAGCTTATCGCCAATTTCTTTGCTTTTTCACATTGGCAAAATCTTAGAGAGAATTCTAAACAGCAAGGTTAAAAATATTAGCGGGGATAGTTCCGTTGTACCTGAGGAACCGTTTAGATTCGAAAAAAGAACATTCGACAGAGCACATTCTAGTAAAAATATAACATAGCCTAATTCAAAATATTAGAAACAAGGGATGTTCGTCAGACATATAGAGGCTCAAAGTCTCGCAAGGATCAAAAGTCTTCTGTATACGCTGCTCCAAAGACAAATTCCTTTATGGGCACTGAGGTTAGTAATAAGCTTCCTATCGGATAGAAAAATTACTGTATCTTCATTGAACACCCTCTCTTTGACAGCAGAAGTGAGCTGTGGAACGACTCAAGGTTCCTTATGAGGACCCAAATTTTATAGCATATATATAGACAACTGGCTTCATAAGCCATTCACCGATTCAAATTCGACAGTAGTACTTTACACAGATGATACGCTTGTTTATGCTTATGTAGAGATGGGCAAAATAGCTCTTAGCTCACCACTCATGACTCTTTTTTACAGTGTTGCGCCGTACTCTCAGTATACTTTTGGCTGCACATTTCACTAAGTTTAGTCAAACGAGAGCTTTCGTTCGCAGACTATGCTTTGCTTTTTTCAGGCGCTGCACTGTAAAAGTGAGTGGTGAGTGGTGAGCTATGAGCGCTTTTGCCCATCTCTATGTTCATGATAGAAACTCTAAACAACCAATGATTGATATTAGCTCTAACTATAAAAAATCGTGAATATGATGCAGAAAAACCATTTTTAATTTTGACCCCGAATTCCGTATGTCTCTTTTTTCGTTAATGTCGTAAGTGTCGCTCTGGTTTTGATCGATTTTTTTTACAGAATAAGTTAAACGTAATGACACCAGTCGGATGCTATCAGACTAGTAATCTGGCAAATATGTTATGCATCCAGCCAATTCAGATTGTATCTATGTAAGTATTTGACCATATCCAAAACCTAATCTAATGAATCGCTTTGCTCTTGCATAAATCCGAGCTCGGTTATCTGTTTATTATTTTGTCCAGAGATCAAACAGCAAAATATACTTACCGCAATTGACGGCAATCTGCAACAACAGCAGAATGCAAATAGTTCTGTGAAGCATTCCATTGCCGATCGCATCCAACCGCCTGCAGTCCTTCAATTCTCCCATCATGGCTATCATCTTTGACTTGGTAGCGCCTCGTTTCCGCCGAGCACTGATAGTAATTAGTGGAACTTAATTAACAAGATATATTTGAATATGCACGCCGAGTATGAGGAATATGAGTGGCGGGATTACGTAGTGCATTAATTACGGCCACACTTATGGATACGCGCGACGCGAGGACGAACGCGAGCAACGTCACTATCACCGAATGAGCCTTCGCAGCGGGGCTCATAATTCATTCCGAAGCGAACGTAAGTGCAGCCGGTGCTCGCCTCTCCCCGTAAGCCGTTTCGAGAGGGCACTAATTACGGAACACACACGTGAAAATTACATTTGCCCATGCGGCCACACACTATCGCTTGCACTGAACTGCAACAATGATGACCTGATGATGGGGTTGATTGCTTGATGGCGAGAACGTCGACACTCCGCTGAAATATGTCAATATATCAAAACATGTATGTTGCAAGAAAGGATAAATGTTGATATTACAATGCCTACACCAATACAGCTTTTGAAATGGATATAAACAATCTTAAATTATATTATACGATTGCAGTTGTTATTTAAATACTAGTTTATATTTGTATTCAATGTTCTTGCTGAAAGTTTTTTCGGTGTGTTCCTGCTGAAGCTGGTTGGCGTTTTGTTTTTTAAAGATACAAGTAATATAGACTTTATTCTGTGAATCCGTTGGCCTAGTGTAATAATTATACCAAAGATCAAAGTAACTTTATACATAAAATATATAAAACTACACTGAGCTATGAACCCTTAAACGTCTTTGTTAATCAGAATATTGTTATATAGTTTCAGGACATAGTATATGTACATATAAATTGAAAAATAAATTCATTATTCTTCAACAGATTTTTGTTACGTTCCCAATCGAGGATGGAATTTATATGTAAGCAGTTGCGTTTGTTGCACACAGCGATATTAGTGCTTCGAGTAGATAAGTATTAACCCTCCCCAGACACACTACAATTCGAGCACCTCCCTAGACACACCTGGGTCTATGGAGTCCTGCCGTTTTTTTACCACACTTCGAATCGTTTTAAAATCTGAAAAAATTCATGAAGGTAGATCGATATCTATAGAAAAAGAGCGTGCATTAGGTGATGGATATATATGAATTTTTATTATTGTTATTTAATGGAAATCGACACAAAACACGAGAAATACACGTATTCACTTAAAACATCATAGCTTTTTGTTAAATAAGTTTAAGAAAATTCTACTGTACGAAATGTTTCTTGACATATAGTAGATGAAAGAAAAATAAAGGACATAATGAAACTTCGAAAAAAGTATAATTATTATGACAAGAGAAAAAGTACAATTTTTTTAGAGTCGAAAATTCGTTTGAAATTACAATTTTTGGTTTGAAAGTAATGTAACTCAAAGTTTTATACGTTTTTGTGTTATTTATTATTACTTACACTTATTCTTATTAAAATAAATAAAGTAGCTGAACAAAATTACAAAATGCACTCATTGCATACATGAAGCTTGTGTTCTTCGCAAATTTTTATTTCTTCGCTGGTTAAACTAAGTGCTAACGTTTCAATAAATTTATATCTTCCCAATGCAGTGTTCGCTTCATTAAAATTGTACAAAATGTTACAATTAACTACCGCTTGATCTAATATACCGAAGAAAAGCTTCGAAGAAAATGCACACTTTTATGCTTCCGTAGACACACATGGGTCTTTGGTGTCCGCAGCCAACTTTGACAGCTCAGCAATTCACGAAGAACGGAGGACCGAGCGTGACGTTCACTACGCCAGTTCTGGATCCAAGTACAATTTTTTAAGCGGAGGTTAGAACCCGAAATATTGACGTACCTGTGCGCCCTGACGATTTTCAAAAACGGCCGGACACCAAAGACCCAGGTGTGTCTAGCGGGGGTTAAACTTGCATATTTCAGTTATATTGCTGCGGTGGCGAACCTTCGATATGTTCGTCTCATATTCCGAGTAATTCAGAACACCTTCCCATAAGATACTATCCTCTATTCTGCAAGAGCGGATAGCAATCACCGGGCAATATCACTGTGGCTTCATCATAGGCAAATCAACAATTCATCAGATTTTTACCCTAAGGCAGGCAATGGAAACATATCTGGAATTAAATGGATTATTGAGCTCCAGATATGTTTATCAATCTCTTTATAGACTTTAAAGTTGCCTTAAACAGCATAGCCTGGACAAAACCATGAGAGAATTCGGCATATCCAAGCCGAACTGATACGATTAAGTAGGTTGACCATGACCAATGTAAAGTTGGTAGGTCGAGGTCTACGGGCAGACGCACATAGGTACCAAAAAGCCCATTGTGATGCCACAATAATATTTTCTCCTCTAACCATCCATCCAAAACCATCTGCTTTCTAAACCGAAATATCCCCTTTTCGTCAACCATAGATAGCTCAGTCAGATAAGAGATGATTAGAGAGTGCTTGGTGCACCCAAGCAGTGCTGTCAGATTTTCTTAGATTGAGGGAGCCCAAATCCCAAATAAATGTAGCCCAAACTCAGACATGCGAAACAGTAAAAGGAATCCTACAAAGGTGTCTATGCAAAATAAATGCAATTACGTAGTCAGTCTCATAATAAAATTGGCCTAACTATGAAGTAATAAAAAAAATTAAATCAAACCAATGTCATTTTTCATTAAATTCTCCACTAAGGACTGTCTCAGTAAAATTTGAGCCTTTCAAAGAAGCACATAGAATCAAAATAATTGAGTTTAGGAATATGGAGTTGTTTTTTTTTATTATAGCTTACCTACTAAAGACATATAGAAACTATATTTGGAAACGTTAGTGCTGCTAAGAGTGAACATTTTACATTTTTCTATTGAGGCCCGACATTAAGTTTTTCACAGATTAACGATTACGTACGCTTTTTCCCATTTTTTTAAAGTCAGATACTTTCTAAACTTCCCCACTGCTTTCCTTCAATACTTGTTTCATTTGAGCCTAGTATCGTTCTATTGGTCTAAGTTCAGGAAAATTTGCTGAGTTGGCCACCTTTAGGCCAAAAGTGCTGTGATTGCTTTCATACGACTCTAGCGTTTTCTTAGCATAATGGCTTGATGTCAAAACAACAAAAGCCCTTCATCTCTATTAATATATGCCAACAATCGCTACTCCAGACATTCCTCGATGTAGACCTGGGCATAACCTTTAAAATGTAAACCTTTAAAAATATCATTCCTTAGAACACATCGACAAATTGCCTGCCACACCATATACTGTTTCGGGAATTTGCTGGTTTTCTTCGATTCCAATACTTCGTTTACTGCACTCCGCTTTAGCAGTGTTAAAATTATGGTCAGGAATATATCTGAAGTCCGCTTTGACATAAGTCTCTAAAATGACACAATCGAATTTCGTCCCATATTGATCGTATAATTTTCGAAACCTCGTTTTTGCTACTCTCTCCTTTTTCTCAGATCGCATTAAAACTTTTTGCTCCTTGTATGTTCTCAACTTGTAACGTTTCTTCATTCGATCGATCGTTGGCTTCGATGAAACGAAAATGTTGAGTTTGATCTCGGACTTCCTGGCAAGTTTCTTCGATAAATCCTTGTCTTTGCTTCTAGATTTTTTACTTAAACCTCTTTTGGTGGTTTGCCTTCTTATAATTCTTTATAACCCTCTCCGTTTGACCGTTGAAAGTGACGTTTTAATGACCTTAGCAATCTTCAAAAAATTGATTTGGAGATTTTCCACGTGTTTGGGAATAATTTGCTGACGTACTTTTTCTTGTTTCAACTACATGATGACAGTTAAACAGTTCCTGAATTAATGAATACCAATATGGTTTTCTGTCTTTTATACAGAAGGTTAACATTAAGTTTAAAGATCTAAAGCAGGTATCACATTCTCTGGGTTTTATTCACAAAGATTCAAAAACTTGGAATCACAGCGCATTCTCACATTTTCTAAGCTGAAAAAAAGTTTCGGGACCCATCTCGCGCTGATTTTTTTTTCGTATGAAGATGTTCATGAACTCACCATGTACGGTACTTTTAGAGGGCTCACGTCTAGTTGCAATTTCTCTCTCAAAACCTCTTCATCGATCATAGCAATAGTTTTGGGAGTGAGCGTCAGAGCAGAAAGATTTAAGGATATGAAATAAACGCATGCATATACGAAATTTAGTGGAGCGATTTCACTGCAAAGACAAAATTTATAAAAAGAGCGAATTGAGAAATTAACTACCTCAGATATTCCCCTTAGTTTCTCCGCTACCTACGAGTTTTTGGTTGTTACTTGTCGAATTCATATACATATTACTTTCTTAGTGCATATAGTGGCCATTTTCTGCTAGCGGAGGAGATGTGTGTCTAGTTTGCTCATAGCCCCATAGTTTTCCTTGACTACTATTAAAAATCAGGCTCAGGCAAATTGCTTCAATTCTCACTGCTGTTATCATTTCCTTATATATCTCTCTTCTAAAGAGTGAGCACTTCCAACGGTCGACCGTCATGGTCGATATCATCCACGGCTTCTCTTTCGGGGCGAAAGTCTTTCACCTAATTTTTCACTGTGCTATAAGAGAGGGAACACTCCTTGTATACGCCATCAAATCGCTCTTTTATTTGGGCGGGGGATAAGCCTTCTTTAAACAGAAACTTAATAACGTTTCGATTCTTGATTTTCAACATTTTCAAAAAAATACACAACTCTTGTTGCTCAAACCACAACGAAACTGACACTATGCTATTCAACTCGAAGAGTATTCGTACACAAATACATGATAAACTACTATTCGATACGTAATAACATCCCAGCAAACAAAATGCATCGTAATTAATTCATAAAAGAGTCATATTTTACGAATTTTTCAAAACGATTCATTGGTCCTACTAAAATGGCCATCCGAGAAGAATCATTTTTAAAGATTCGTAAATGAGTTAGAAAAAATGTGGTTTTAGCGAGTATATGTCACCTATATACTCGTTAAAAGTGATACTTTTATGAATTAAAAGTGACACTTTTAACGATTTCAAATTTATTTGCTTTACTCAGATGAGCTATTTACTCAAAGTAGAGTAAATTTGAAAGACTGGATGAAGCAATAAAGGCTGCTAAAGACGAACAAAAATATCGTTATATAAGAATACTGTTCAGTACAGTCGAATTCACAGCACAGTCAAATCAAACTGAAATTTTGTTTGGGATACCGCGACCAGCAAACTAGGGGAAAAATCTATGTTAAATCTGGTACTGAGCCGCATAGGCCATAAGGCACATACACATGGCTTGCATTATTTATTCCGTCGGTCATCCTAAGGAAAATGATTGCTGGCTTATCGCTTTACGAACAAGCTCGGTTTCGTATGATGCTTCAAATACATATTGGCCAAAAATCCACTCAGGCTGGGAGTGAGCCCAACATCAGCCCACATATTGGCCATAGCCTCTTCACGGCATATTTACTTTGTAAGCGATATGTATTTTCGCTTACTACTTGCGAAATGGTAAAATCTAAGTCATGAGTATGTTGCAACTTTTGTACCCAACAATATGGTATATAAATAAATAAAATTAAAATGGCTTTTTTTCATGAGATTTTCTTAGAAAAACAACATTGAACACAGAATTTTCGGGGTAGGAGTGCCAAAATCTTGTGTTTTGAAGTAAATATATCAAAATCAGTAACAGTTATAAATTAGGACGTTACATTAAATTAAAGGTATTTTGATTCCATATAAAAAACAAGCCATAAAACTTTGCATTATGATTATTAGTTTTCAAGATATAGCGATTTAAGTGAGTCAGGGTACAGGACCGAAAAATTTTCTTGACCACCCTGTAACTCCGCAGATTTCGAAAACCGGACCACTCTGTACAACGATTTTTTGCTCAAAATATATCAAGGAATGCCTCCTTACAAAAGTGTCCACCGAGTACCAAACACCCTGTATAGAAAGCGCGACATGCGACATACACAATGCATTTTTTGGTTTGAGATGATTGAATTCAAAGCGTCGCATAATTTTTCAGCAAATCATTAATAGAGAATTCCTGGCTTCAATTGTAAACTATCAATTTTTTTAATTGATTTTCTATCGTTGAGAATGTTTTATAGATAAAATTATGTACGTGAAGAGGTAGGTTTTCACATTTCGGGAACATGTAACTTAAAGAAATTCCTGGTGAGAATTTGCCGATTTTATATTATCACATCTAGCGCTTTCAAAATTTCGTGAATAAAAATAAAGATTACTTTTTAACTTTTTCTTACACAAGATTGTTCCGAGTTTAGTTCTTTTACTTTATTTTCAAATTCGAAATTCAGGATTTCCAAAACATCTGCTAATGCACGTCTTGGGAGGGTAGACTCCGGCAAACAGGGCGATAACTTGGTCTGCAAAAAGTATTTCTCAAATAAAATTAAAACATAATATAATAACTTTGCATAATTTTTTTACAAAATTAATTAACCTACTGTAAAAAAATATTGAAAATAGCCATTTGTCAAACGCCACTGACTACCCCTAACACCTGAACATCCTTCATTTCAATATTCTCAAATACGTTTGGAATAAAAACTGTTGCTGTCATTGCAACTCGCACATAAGTATTAAAACTAACCCAAAGTGGCCCAAATTATAAAATCGTACAAGTAAATTCGTAATTTTTTTGAGCTAAATAAAATAAAAATAGCCCAAATGGCTGATATTAGCCCAATTTTCCATCACTGGCACTAAAACGGCCCACAGACACGGAGATCTAGTCGTCGACTGGATATCAATTGATTTGCCACAGACACGGAAGATAATCGCAACTTGAATTGCAATCTCATTCGAACTTTGTTTTCGTTGAGGCAGCACATGCTTTGAAACAGGTGTTCTCAGGTCATTTTCGTTGCAAGAAAATTGATGGTACGCAATGTAAGCTTTGTTAGAAAATTATGTTTCACGTAAAGTAAATTCGAACAGGTATATGAGGTATTTGTACTCTCTGGTTCAGGCACATGAAGCTTAGTCATAGATCCTTCTAAAGAATTGTTAATTGAAGGTCATCATAAGCAGGGTCAGCAATTGTGCCTATCAAGGGTGTATTTACTGATTTACTGTATTTACTGAAATACTGGCATAGGTACATGGTTTTTATTTTCTTCAAATATACAGGGTTTCATTATGAGGTTTGATTTTCAATGGGCTTTTTTTGACAGATCACGCGTGATTCCTGTCAAACTGTAATGTCATTTTTATTCAGTATTGTTTTAGAAATCATCATGGGAAGACTTACACCGCAACAAAGTATTCAAATTGTTCACCTGTATTATCTGAATCAGCTCAAGGAAAATCTGCTGTTTTATTGTGAAATTTTGTTCAGTGATAGCGACCGCTATCGCACCATGATAACGGATTTTTTGCTACCTGAAATTGAAGCCTATGGTGTCTGTGAACTTTGATTTCAACAAGACGGCGCTCCTTTGCATACAGCGGGAGAAACAATGGACTTATTGAGAAATCATATTGGTGCGAACCTGATTTTACGTTTTGGACCAGTAAATTGGCCGTCTAGATCGTGTGATATGACACCTTTAAATTATTTTCTTTGGGGTAACACGAAGTCTCTGGTTCCAGCTTCAATTGACGCTTTAGAAGACAACATTACTCGTGTCAATGCGTAGTCCAAAATTGGACCCTCAGGATGGACCATTTACGGCGTAGTCGCAGTCAACATTTAAATGAGATAATCTTTATAATGTCATAGATTGTTCTTCGACTCACGATAAAATTTTTACTACAGAATTCCACTTTATGCCTTTTGTTTGAGAAAACCTAACTTCATAATAAATCACCTTATATCTTTTCTATAGAATTATAAAGTTACCTGAAAAAGAACTTAGCAAATGTTCAAAGATATTTTAGTTTCACACTTACTGTTTACGTTCATAAATAATTCCTGAAATATGTAAAACATTAACGAAATCATGAGGTATGCTAATTGACTCTTTTTGAACATATTATTACACAATCCAGTTCGTTAAATCAATAATTTCACATGATGTAACCATTACTTTAATCTAAATTCAAATGAGATATCCATTCTAGTCTCAAAATCAAAACAGACACAGCAACGTGGCCGTCGACCTCTAGCTCCGCCCACCAAATATTAAAAAAAATTGATATTTACTGCAACCGTTGCAGAGACTACAAATGCAACCTGAGACTAGTCCACAGACAGAGAATTTCGTTGCAGATATCGCATATTGCAGGTCTAGTTGTCGACGAGATCTCTCGTCTGTGGGCCGTTTAAGTGTCAGCACTCTTCTCCTCATCAAGCCAAATAAAAATAACGAGATAGGCAAAACGTTCAATGAAACGGGCTGGCTGGCTTCCTCTGAAACAAAAACAATCCGGGACTCTGGCACGCGAACGAGAGGGATTATCGATTGAGCAGGCGGCACAAAAGCTGAGAGTGCAGCATATAAATGAACCAAGACGAGGTACACGTAGGAAAAACACCTAAAGTTGATCAAACCATCAAGGTAGTGGAGAATGAATTTGAAGAAATGCAATCCTTCAATTACTTTGGAGAAATAGAAGCAGCCGATAACAATAGGTGCGTTTTTTGCACTCTTGGGCAGGGTTAGTTAAGGTAAGTTAAGCTCTTTATGACAGAGCTTTGGGTAAGCACATTGAATACAACAACAATTGCTGCCGCTGTAACTTCACTGCGGCAGCGATTGTTGTTGTATTCAATGTACTTACCTAAAGCTCTGTCATAAATAGCTTAACTTACCTTAACTTACCCTGCCTAAGAGTGCAAAAAACGCACCTAATTTAGAGGAATAAATGCAAAGGCAGCTGCTCAAGCCCAACAATGCTTTTCAAATCCCGAAATTTTATTCGAACATCAAAACTCCAGCTGTTCAAGACCATGATCTTGCCAGTACTCACGTAAAGATCAGAGACTCGGGTGCTCAGCAAAAGCCAGGTTCGAGAAGAAAGTCTTGCCGATAATTGTAAATGTATGTAAATGAAGAAGCTATGTAAATAAAAAAATATATGTAAATAAACATATGTAAATAAAAAAGCTTGAGTAGCCTTGTAGGTAGAGCACTGTGTGTGGAGTTCCTGGTTTGAATCTAGATTCAGGCGAGGAACCGCGCACCGAGCTTTGAGTCCATTTGGCTCAGAGTAAGTAAATAAGCTAATTAGTAAAGTGCGTCGTGGAACTAATCACTCCGCACTCGTATTCACATCAGTGGCGGCTCGTGATCTAATTTTATGGGGGTTCACAAAAAGAAAACACCTTTATTGGGCACATTAATATTTACTTTGCACTTTTCTTAAGAGTTGCATTTATTTTAGTTAATTTGCCGAAACATCGCAAAACTGCTTTAGATCGAATGAAAAAAAAAATTATAAAAAACATAACAGCTTACAAAATTCTTCAGAAGGCGATTTAAAAATCCTTGAACAGTAATATTTTGACGAGACATTTAAGAGATTTGAAACTTATACTTACAGTGAACACTGTATTTTCATCAGTGAGTTTTCATGTGAGTCTTGGCTGTGATGGGCTTAGCATGGTTTATTACAGCATAACGGATGCACCGATATCAGTAAATTTTATTAAAACTTACAAACAGTCCCAGATACACATAATCCCAGAATTCATTAAAAAAAAACGGTAAAACCCTTCTTGTATAAGATTTTTCATATATCCATACTCGAAAATCTTCGGTGTTTTATGACTTCATTAAGTGCCCAGACTATCTTTGCACAATCCAACCTGCCAATACATTCAAATGTATATAGTTTTAGAATAGGCGACAAAAGAAATTAAACTCCCAAATCATTTCCAAGCATTTACTTTCTCCTAAGACTAATCTTCTAAAATACTGAATTTATTTTACTAGTATTTATTTCACAGCAAACTTTTCAGAAAATTTCTTTCTTTCTACCATAAATTAAATTCTAAATGTGTCTTGAAATTATAGAGACACAAATAGAGGTAATAGTAAAATTAAACCCAATAGTTGTTATAATACTGCGCTACTAAGCATAAACGGTCTATCTGCATTTTTCCCTTGTTTGATTTAACACCAGATTCAAAAATTACATACTCTATTTCATCATTCTATAAAATTTTTTTGTGGAAGTATGTTAAATTAAATATTGAAAAATGCACTCTCCATATATCTCCAGTACAAATCAAAACACAAATCACTGAATATCTCGAAAGTACTAAAATGTATATGCTTAGTAGGGTACAATAATCCACATACATGCATATATATGTAAAACGCTGGAGACGGCAGCACGAATCAGCGAATGGAACTGACCACTGACAACAATGTCTAAATGCACCAAATTGGTTGTCGATCGCACATTCTGAGTGTGAACCCCCTGCTAGTACTGAGACGAGCTAAATGGATGCACCCCTCGCTTCCTCGCATGCTCCTCTAGTCCCCTACTTCCAGCCAGACAATCGCACGTGCGATCGCTAGTACAGAAAACAGTAGAGATTAGCAGATAGAAAAATGGTATGGCTTGTATGTAGGAATAGAAAGTTTCTGGGATAATAGATATGAAAATGATCAGCAGGTAGCATTACGTGCTGCCATAACAAGTTATATATTGTTCAATGTATTTCAATGTACTTGTTCAATATTTATAGATATATTAGTTTTGAATAATTGATTTCTTTGAGGGGGTTCACGTGCGAAAGTGCACATTAGGACGAGCCGCCACTGATTCACATTGATTGATCATTTGTGATGGAGCTCTCTACCAGCTTCAACCATAGACCCAACATGGGTTGTCGTTATATTATCTTACTTTTTGTATGTAAAGAAGGGCGATTTCGGAGACACTACAATCATGACTTGTACGCTATTCACCTAGAAGGAGATATAATTACAAAAAAAAGCTCGGTTAACTCCGGTGGACAGGACATCTAGCTCGCATGAGCGATTTGCTGTGAAAACCTTTTGCAGCAGACAACAGCAGACAAACGACTTGTTCGTGCTGGAGGGACGCTTCGAGCTTAGAGGTGCTTAATTAGATCAAATCGGCTTGCAATTTGGATCGATGGAAAAGTTTGTTGAAGGAGATCAGGACCAGACCCCAGTTGCAGCGCCGACGGTGGCTTGTACCACTTAGAGGGTTTGTAGTTTAAGTAGATAGCGATGTAAAAACCAACATCAGGAAGCCTTCCTAGCCATAAATATCCAGCAGTGTAGGGAACTTTTAACAAGGAGAATGCCATTCGGTTTTGTTTGATAAGCAGTTTGGAGCACGCTTTTGTTGTAAGCGAGTGATCCACTTGTTATCGGACCAAAAAGTATCGAATTTACAGGTCGATATTGCATCGAAGTCTGACGATAAACGTATGCTTGGGCTGAAGATTGATTGGTGCTGTGCTGTTGTTCCGCTCTTTTATTGGCTAGGAAGCTTTGTCATGTTTAGATATATTTTTATGCATTGTTTCACTGTTTGGGAAATTGTTACGTTCTACTATTAGAAGTTCGAGATGCATCATTGAAGGGGGTTTCATATTTTCATCTTCTATAGGCTACTGGGCGTCCCTTTAACTTTCAAGTTGGCGGCACAATTTTTCTAATTTCAATTGTTGTGCGGAGAATGCATCAAGCAATTTATAGTTTCATTAATTGAATAAAGGATGATAATTATGTTGTCGTCCATATTCTTCATGAGTTTTCATGAGAACAACTTGACAGTTTGTGCAAATTAAATGGCTTTATAGATAGGGATAATACCAATTGCTTGAAGCGTCCATGCAAGCACTACGATATTTCCTTGGTAAGAAAGCCTTGCAAGTTACACATTTTATTGTCTTGTCAATAGCGAAGCAGTTTATTTTCAAATGTAAACTTACATTTACAAATAAACAATAAATATTGTTTTCCAACATTATGCGGTACTTCCATCGAATGGCTATCTGCGATGCTTTTTAATTAACAATGATTTTATAGGGCAGAGATCTTGCGTTAAACCAACCCCAAAAACGAAAAGAAAAACAACAACGAAGCGAATAAAGAAAGGATATCTACCATGGTTGCGGTGAATATGAGCGGCATTGCGAAACATAAATGTTGGTAATTGGCATGTCCAACAAACTACGTTGTTTTAAGTATGTAATATCTTCATCAGTTGACTATGAGCATAATCGGACAGTTTGGAAGACATCTAGCATTTTTTTTAAAACAGGGTTTTTTGTGCTTTTTTCGAGAGCTGGTTAAAATGTGGCCACAAAACATTCTAAGCCCAGCAAGAAGCAGCGACAAATAACCTAAAGCAGAGCCTTACAGTGTAAAACTTGCGGTCATATCGAAGGACTTTCCCTGGGACTTCTTACGACTGACCAAGTGGATACGGTGCAAAATGCCCTTGAGGAAAGGATACTGGCCGAGATAGAGAGAGTCGTCACTCTTCGCTTACTCAGCATAGCCTACAAAGAAAGTTACATGTCCTTTAACTGTAAGGACAAACCAACGGCGGAGTGGATAAGGACAGAGACCTTAAAGATGAGGCCACAAGAAGGAGTCAACCTATGGTCCTCGGGAAAATCTCTCAATTACCAATCTGGAGGGTAGTGAAATCGATATTGAGGGATAACGCTCACCTTCGGAAACACACTAGATTTGCTGCCAACAGCAATTTTCCAGGCTGCAAATTAGGAGTAACGGTGAGGCCGAGGAAGAAAAGAAAGACCCTGATCGGAAGCCACACTCACTTTTGATTAAAGAAATCACCACGTTTGAAGAGGTTGAATGGATATACTGGTCAATTAGCCTCAAATCTGTCATATTAAAGAGCTGTCATATAAAGAGCAGGTAAAGTTTCTGCTTTACAAATTTCAATTTGCCACCAAAAGGGCAAATCAACTATATCAGCTACACATAAGCAGATACAAGTAATAAAAAGGCATTGGATAGCAAGGAAATTGCACTATGCGCCTTCATAGATATGAAATGAGCCTTTGACAATGCAAGACATGGCTCGCTGCACCACGCTCTCCAGAGGAGTGAGGTCCCTCAAAAAGTAACAATATACGCGAGTTCGATACCAAGGTATCGAGGTGATTTCGCAGAGCTGGGAGAAGTGAGGCCAAGGGCGGACGTTAGGACAAGATGTCCACAGAAAAGGGTAGCAGTCTCTTGCTATGGTCCCTACTAGCTGATGGTCTTCTCGTGACCCTCAATACTGAGGCCCAGCAGCCCTGGCTTACGTAGACGACAACACGCTCTTAATAAGAAGCTCACACATGAATAGGATACCTTAAGTTGCAGACTGCAAAAACCTTTAAATGAAACAATCTGTTTAAGATAAGGTTCTTTTACCTTAACTCTGATGCTAGTCAAGGTGTTGCACCTTGGCTATTGTTTTGTTACTGGTCAAAGGTGTTACACCTATACAATAACAACGACGTTTAAGTTTCAAAGTAAGATATTTTATCTTACCTAGTGTTGATAGTCAAGGTGTTGCACCCTGGCTAATAGTTTAGAATTTGTCAAAGGTGTTACACCTTGGTAAAACGAGCACGACTTCAAATTGGAAGAATAAAACACACAACTGAATACTGTCGAACTGCCATAGCTTCTTTATTCTTCAGCTTATTTATGTAAACTTACTGCTAAAATGACAATACAAAGTTCAATGAAACAAACATAGCCTAATTACATCAGCGAAATTGACCCGTGAATTAATACAATATGAAAACGTGAATTAATCAGCGAATAAGTGCAATACAATAACAAACATATATTGACCAGTGAAAATGAATGAATTGATGCGTAGCCAAATTACGTGTGCAATAAGTGTTCGACACAATTTTATGCTAACAATGGTAAACATATGAATTTAATGATGATCACATTTTGATGTGACCTACATACATATACTTAATACTAATAACAATCCAATGATGCGATGAAAAGGTTTCCTCAGAGAACTGGCATAGTATCATTCACAGGAAAAAATAAAATCGAAATAGAAGCCCTTATTATTAGGGGCACCATCGTATGTCTGGAAAAATAGGCAAAATATCTAACAACCCACCTAGATAGGAAAGTTGCCTAGAACAATCATCCAAACAAATACAATGAAAGCCATTAAGGCAGTCTGGCCGACAAAAGAAATGCTTGGACACAATTGGAGGCTAATCTGCATGGCAGACACTCTGGGTAAACAAACAAGTGGTGAGACCTATCATCCTATAAGGAGCTGCAATGTGGTGGAAGAAAACCATACAAACAATTCAATTTAGTAGGCTCAACAAGCTTCAAAAGATAGCCAACATGTTGATTACCAGAGCAATGAGCTTCACCCCGACGGCGAGAATTGAGGCTCTTCTTATCCCAGAAAACTCACGAAGAAGCAGCGAAACAGGCTACAACAAATTCAGCTATACTCTTAGAGGTGTGAGTGGCCCTGAATGAAATAGGAGCACAGAACAGCCTCGAGTTTATATGGATCCCCGACCATGGTGGGGACGAAGGAAACGAGGAAGCTGATACTAAGGCCAAAGAAAGAGCAAGAATGCCTACTCCGTACTGGGGCTTAACAAGGCAAACATGGACAAGGAAATGAAAGCATAGAACAAGAAAAAAATACAAAGCTTCTGGCTTAATCTTGGGGGTTTGAGGCACTCAAGAACACCTTGGCGTCAACATCATCAGAGTAAAAGAAGCAATGACTATCAACAAAAGTGAAATAAGATCCCTATGTGTAGCATTGACAGGTCACCTTTCTTGCAAAAAGCACCTCCACAGAATAGATGGAAAGCTGGACGACTCACAGTGGTCCCAAATCCAAAAAAGCTGGCCAAAATATGAAGGTGTGCTTCAATTTACTTAGATTTTTGCACACTTATGTTTTTTGGGTCACTGATGTCAAATTTGAGCTCGAAATTGCAAAAATTCAAAATGGCGGTTCCAATATGGTGGAGGATAACCTAGAATTCTGCCTAAAATTTCAGAGTATTCTTGAATTTACTCTCTTTTTCAATACTCATGTTTTTTGGGTTACTATTTACAAATCTGAACCTAAATTTCCAGTATGTAAAATGGCGAAATCAACATAGTGGACGAAATCACACATTGCTGAGAAAAATATAAAGACATTCTTCGATTTTCTTAGTTTATTAAGTACTTCCGTTTTTTACGCTGCTTATTACAAACCTAATCCACAATGTACAAAAAAATGGCAGAAAAATCTTTTTGCGTTGAATATTTTAGATAGTTGAGGACTTCAGTAGGTTTGTACAATTGAACAACGCTTACGAATATAGCATTTTATAAAGCATTGAAAAGGTTACAGAACGATCACTAGTTATAGAAAAAGAAAAACACACTTTCTCGGTTGTTTCGAACACGCATTTTATTAAATAACATCAATTATTTTACACATAAAAAAATACCGCAAAACTAACCTATCAACTTTCATAGCTTAGACTCAATCTGATAAGTCACTGTCATAACAGCTTGTTTCAAGTTCATTTTCAAAATTTTCTTCTGAAACTGGAGCTTCAATTTCAGCGAATAAACGTACAGCCTCTGAAGTGAAAGGTTTAGATTTTTTTGTGGGCAGTTTTCGCAAACATGAAATTTTTGGGTCGGATAAAATAAGAAGTCTGTGGAAACGTCCTCCATGTTTTTTGTGCGACTACATTTTCGAGCGAAATTTTCACGATAATTTTTTATATACTTATTGCAAGACTCTTAAGCTTCTTCGGACATTTGCCCGATTGGAAGCAGCGAAGACTCAATAATTCTTGGACCATGAACCAAAATTTTGTGCATTGTTGTCGGCATATAGAACCATGGATATAATTCTACAAACTTACTAGCAGTTTTCAGGGCATAGTTTTCAAATTTTTGGATGTCGATTTCGAGTCCACTTGATATGACTTGTAATATGGCGTGGAAACGTTTAATTAAATCTTCATTAATTCCTGTGATTTCGGCAGAAATAGCTGAATTTTCAAAAAAACGCCTAGCAGTGTTGCCATCATTACTGGTGCCATAATTATGCTTAGGTTGATCGACAAGTAATCCAAGTTGTTTTCGAAAATCATCCTGAACTTTTTTTTTTCTTTTTTTCAACAATTTCCTTGTCGTTTTTTCGACTTTACCACTTACAAATTTTCAACTTGTATGATAAATGCAAATAGCATTCAAAAAACCTGATCCAAGCATGAAGCGAAGAAATTCCAAATCTCAAATTACCCTCGATGATTGGTTTGTTCAAAATTTGATCGATATCATTAAACTGTTTACTTGTGGCATTGCAAATATAACAACGCATGGCCGATGTTGTGCTCGTGACTGAATTACACACTTTACCATCAACCATCGTAAAAAAAGTTGAAAATGAACATTTATTTCTTTTCCAGCTATTATTTTTTGGAAAGGAACAAGGTTTTTTTCTTGATCTTCAATGTTTTTGACTTCATTCACAGTCGCTTCTACTGTTTCTGTCATAAACTGTACCTTTATAGGACGGCAAAATCTTGGGGAGAAAGGTCGAGGATTTTTCCAAACAATAATTTGCGAATTTCTCTCTTTCGAACTTGAAACTATTTGTAGAGGCACAAGAGATATGAAAAAAATACTTTCGTCACAAACGTTTTCATCGCTAAATGTTTGCTTGTAGTTGCTTTGACCTGAAGTTCCGTCACATCCCCATTTACAAATTAAATTAAATTCTTTCACTTCATCCGCCGGAAGACTTTCGATAACTTCTAGTTGTGTCAATAAGATTCTTCGACTTGTGTGATTGAGTAATGCTTGAAGTTTAACAGAGTCTCCAATTTCAGTTACAGAAACTTCATCAGGATAACAATTTTTCTTTGATTCTAAGATGGATACAAACTGGAATTTTTCTGCAAACTAACAGTACGAATACCCGTGTACTGACTTTTCGAAAGCTTATTTTCAATGATAAGAGATAATGCTTCTTCCCCGGTTAACGTTAGCTCCTCTACCTGCTTGATTGCTTCTCTGTATTTCAATGGATTGGATGGTGATCCGGTTGAGATGTCTTTCAAAACACACGCTGCATCCACTTTTCCCGCAGCTCTGAGACTCATTTGCGTTGCATAGGCAAGTTCGTCGCAAGTTCCATGCTCACGTATGCCTTCAGTTTTTCTGCGCTTCGTTCTCTCGCTGGATTCAGAAAAGCTGATCGAAGGACGACCGGAACTACTGCGATTGGGTCCTTGAGTTTCGACAATATCAGTATCGATGAGAGGAACGAAAGTATCGAGCCAATTTTTATTGTTTTTCAAAAAAATGTTTTCTTTTCGACAAACTCGAATATCATTTTACTGACAACTTGCTTTTTCTCGTTTGACAACTCGAGATGCAAACCATATTTTTTTAGATATGTTTTTTCAATAATATTTTGAATATTACTTGCATCGTCATTTAAATGCTGTTTCAGTAAAGTGAATAATTGTTCTCGCGTGAAACCTTTAGCACTGTTGCGGTCAGCATTTTTGGTATCTGGAATATGATAGAAAGTTGCATGATTATTAAAAAATAACTGTGGAAAAATCCTGTTTACTTTGAATGCAAATAATTTACAATCCAAAATGTTTGCAATTAAATTATTTCCAGTGATTTGACCAAAAGTTCAAAAAAATCTAGCACAACATAATCACTACATTATATGTATAAAATGATTATTAATTGGAAAAAAATTAACACCTTTGTTTTTATAAAAATTATTTACACTATCAGGACAAGCTGTGATATTTTCCACGTCACGTCGGCGTCGCCAGCCGTGACGCGGTGCGTCACGTCGCGACTCATGCTTCGAGATGGAAAATATCAAATAAAAAACGCATCCGCAGGCATCCGCAGCTAGTTTTTTACTGAATAAATTGAAGAACGTTTACTGAGCATTATGATAAATAGAACTCGTTAGAATACAGCAGAATAATAAACTTTGTCTATGTATCAAAGTCAAAATTTGTGTCAGAGATCAGAAAATTTGTTTCTAAAAAAAAGTTAATTCGTCAAAAAATATCTGCGAAATTTCGCATCCAAATTTAACTCTGATATTGTACATACCTTCATCTGAAAAATCCATTTTTCCAGTTTAAAACGATCACTTTCGAGAATTGTTGTTGAACGAAACTAAGAGACACTTTTTCCGTACCTCGCTCGAAGACATTTGGCACCACAGATAAGACCAAGTTTAGACTAGGCTCCGAAGTTAGTTATACAAACAAAAGACTATCTGACTTCTGAAATGAAGGTACAAGAACCCTCACGATCGACTGTGCCGGTTGAAATAACGATTAAAAAAAATTTTCTTTTTCATTTTGGCCAGCATTTTTGGATTTGGGACCACTGTGCGACTGCTACAGATGCCAGGAGGTCACAGTACTAGGGGTCTTCTGAACCTACTCAATCAAGGGCACTAGGGAGACAGAAGGCATTGCGAGAATCAAAGAAATTTCACTTATCGAACCTCTAAAAGAACAGTGCCCCACAACGTCGTTTCCTACCTCCTAGGCCAAGGTGATTTAGTCGATGGGCAGAGCTCATCACCACTCTTTGAATTGGAATGTCGAGAGGAGCAACGGATACTTGATACCAAATGAGGCATATGAAAGAGAAAGTTAACGAATTTAATATAAATAAATAAACGTATTTTCAGCAATAGATAAATGCCGTATGAACACGAAAAATTTAAACAATCAGTTTTTTCAATAAACTGTAAATTTGTTTTTGGTATAATTTTTAGTGTAGTAAATTGGAAAATGGTTTTAAAGCAAGTAATAAGAAGTGAGTCAAATTTATCACGGACAGATCTTGTTTAGTTGAAAAATGGAAACTTTTGATGATGTTCTAAATACAATATAACTCAACTACTTCCTGATTGCAGTGCACAAGAAGGCCTAATTGATTTTTTCATTGTAAATATTTTCTTCTAAATTTTCATGATCTTTAAATTTTGTTAAATGTCCTCTAAGAGCATCTAATTTTCAAAGTTAGAATTGACTTTAGCATTTGATGTTTAAGACAAGATCTAGGCCGTGTCCACCTGGCTAATAACTGTCATGCATCTTTTAGATCAATATTCATAGGTGATATATTGATTTTTTATTGTACTAAAAAAAATGATGGTCAAATATTCATTCGTTAGCAAGAGTTTTGATGCACAGGTTTTGATACAAGAAGCAATCACCACCCAGGAAATATAGTACGTATTGAGCCTGTCCACTGAATTTAAATCATATGCTAACGAGCTGAAAGAGTATATTTTTCAATTCAAATCGACTTGTCTTTATCCGAATCGAACCCAGGTGATAAATTACTAGTTTCGTTAGTAAAGTTCAACACAAATTTTTGACAAACAATTTAATTTTGTAAATCAAAATCGCCATTGTGCTGAAAACAATATATACAAGCACAGCACTTACTTTTGGATGAGAGTCCTCAGCAAATACTCTTCTCTCAATTATGATAATTTTAACCCCCGCTAGACACACCTGGGTCTTTGGTGTCCGGCCGTTTTTGAAAATCGTCAGGGCGCACAGGTACGTCAATATTTCGGGTTCTAACCTCCGCTTAAAAAATTGTACTTGGATCCAGAACTGGCGTAGTGAACGTCACGCTCGGTTTTCCGTTCTTCGTGAATTGCTGAGCTGTCAAAGTTGGCTGCGGACACCAAAGACCCATGTGTGTCTACGGAAGCATAAAAGTGTGCATTTTCTTCGAAGCTTTTCTTCGGTATATTAGATCAAGCGGTAGTTAATTGTAACATTTTGTACAATTTTAATGAAGCGAACACTGCATTGGGAAGATATAAATTTATTGAAACGTTAGCACTTAGTTTAACCAGTGAAGAAATAAAAATTTGCGAAGAACACAAGCTTCATGTATGCAATGAATGCATTTTGTAATTTTGTTCAGCTACTTTATTTATTTTAATAAGAATAAGTGTAAGTAATAATAAATAACACAAAAACGTATAAAACTTTGAGTTACATTACTTTCAAACCAAAAATTGTAATTTCAAACGAATTTTCGACTCTAAAAAAATTGTACTTTTTCTCTTGTCATAATAATTATACTTTTTTCGAAGTTTCATTATGTCCTTTTTTTTCTTTCATCTACTATATGTCAAAAAACATTTCGTACAGTAGAATTTTCTTAAACTTATTTAACAAAAAGCTATGATGTTTTAAGTGAATACGTGTATTTCTCGTGTTTTGTGTCGATTTCCATTAAATAACAATAATAAAAATTCATATGTATCCATCACCTAATGCACGCTCTTTTTCTATAGATATCGATCTACCTTCATGAATTTTTTCAGATTTTAAAACGATTCGAAGTGTGGTAAAAAAACGGCAGGACTCCATAGACCCAGGTGTGTCTAGGGAGGTGCTCGAATTGTAGTGTGTCTGGGGAGGGTTAAAGACGATTAACGACAAATCTCATTCATTCCCTACGACAAATTTGTATGAATCTAATCGACGAGAAAAACATTCTAGAAACACTCATTGCTAAGCATTTAAGCTGTATGTCTACTGTGAATTTTGATGTGGGTAGGCGCAGAATGGCATTTTTATTTTCACCCCATAACATCATTTGGAAATGCATACTAACCTGTTTCCCAGTGTTTTCTCGTGTTATGACAATACGTCTACAAAGAGCAATTCTTATATGTCCTTAAGAATGAAACAATTGCCTCTCCGTAGCTTCCGCAACATGTGGTGCAACCGCGACATATGCAGCCAAGTGTTTCCGTTTCTACTGCACGTCCCTCAGGCAATCGACACGTGCTGCAACGTCAACGCCAACCATGACTCCGCTCGGTTCTCATTCACAAAAGCGCACAATAAATAAACACTCTTCAAAACGAACGCATCCACAACCGATTCCCTCATGCGCTTCCGCCGACACACGCCCCACGATTCGTCGACGCGACCTTTTCTTTTGTTTCTCCAAGTGCTCGAGAAGGCGACTTAACCGTGTCAGCCTCAAGATTTCTTTCTATTTTGGTTACAGACAATGATCCTTGCAGCAAACAAGCCACGTAATTGCTTGTTTATGCTTTACGGTTCCCACTATAAACACTCGGCCGAGCACGTTGTAAAGATGCAGTTCAACAAGGGCCAAATAAATAACAGCGTACGAACTTGAAGGGTCTTCTGTCTATTTTTGCCATTAATAACCGCCAGCGAACGCAATGTCTTGGCCGCCGCAACGTGCGCTGAATCCGATCCTTAGGCCATCAAAATCCGCGTTAAATCCATTAAATGCTCAATAAAAATCCCAAGCACACACAGTACAGATACGACACACGCATTAGCCCCGGATGTTGCTTTGATCAGCCACTTCAGTCATTTCGAATTAATTATCGCCAATAACTCGTCGTGATTGTCGTTCGCCTTTCCAATAAAGAATCTGAAAATAACAAAATTTTATGCGTCCATAAGCAAATTGTGGCGATTGATTCAATTTTTAGTTTATTTGAAAAATGCTTGGGAAGGGTGAAACTGTATTAAAATCAACAAATGGTATTTGGCCTTTGGCTTTGAAATGATTGTTTTTTTCCAGGGGCGCTTCTTAACTTTGATCAGATTCAATCCATAAAATGATATATAAGCGTTAAGCGCATTTACTTACGTTTTAATATAAGTACGAATTCACATTGTACATATATTTATTTCGAGATACATTTTAAGAGGCTAATGCCTAATTACAAAAATAGAATGACATAAAACAAAAAAAAAACAAAGCAAAAGACATTAAAATGGTATTGAATTCAAAAGTTAATATCAATCATCACATGAATTAAAGTATTGCATAAAAGATAACAGGAAAAATTAAATGCACAATATTACAATCATAAAATATAACAATATTCAAGGATGCTAAGGACAAGTGAAATATAAAGGATTAAAGGAAATAGAGATGTTGATGAAATTAAGGCGGCTCTGGAGGCAGCACTTCCAGGTATGCACTGGCAGAAAATTAAGCGTTTCAAAATAACGCGAAATTCAACTCGACATGTTCCTGATGCAATTGCCAGCAGACGGTGAATTGGAACAGTGAGCACAAATCCGGAACCTTCTCAACCATAAGGGATTTCAAGAAACCGCTTGCACGAGTATTCGAGAAACTGCTTCTAGTGCTTCTGATGCCCACCGTACGGGCATGTTGCCAGGAACTGTGGAGGAAAGTGTTGTTGCATCATGTGCAAGAAGGGAAAAGCGCTGCCAGTTCTCCAGCAATACTCCAGCTTTCTACATGAATTGTGGAAAGTATAGACATCGAGTGAACTACTGGGGCCGTACTATGTTTACCCAAATTAGTACACAAAGTCAACAGTTCATCAAAAAGTCGGTAACTTCATATGCCAATGTCCATGCAATAAATCTTAATAAGCTTAAAGTGGCTGAGCAGGACACTTTTGGTTTTTGCATGAAATATAGCATTTTTTTGAACGGGTGTCGAAAAACCTTTATATGTATAATGCGAAAGATGCAGGATTATGTGAGATTCTACTCATTAAAAACATCAACCGCTGACCACAGAAATCCGAGTCGGTCCCAGTTTCGCATTACTTTGACTCGGATGTGCCACTAGCACCTATCAGGTACTACACGACTACATTTTTCTGTCAAGAGGAGTCCGTTAGGCAAACCTATACTCTTTTCAGCCGCAATACCGTCTCTACATATACTGAAACCCGTACCCAAGCACCTTCTGAATTCAGCATCGCTTCCACAATCGTCTCCGGCGTCGGAATGCCGATTGCAGACCAGAGCGCTTCTCGTTCTCTTCTCAAGCGCAGAGATTTGAAGAAAGTATGCAATGCATCATCAATTTCTTTAATGCAGTATTTGCAACATTCCGTCCTAACTTTCCCTATTCTATGAAGGTATTTCCATGGTCTGATAGAAATTGGCACAGGTGGAAATTTATTTCACCGTGGTCATGACTAAGCCTAAGTTTTATGGCACGAATCAGCCTAGTCGTCCATGCTCCTGTTGTCCTCGTAGCACAGCGTTCCTTCTAAGGCACTCGTACTTGAGCGGCTGCTTCCTCTCTTCCCACTTCTGAACTATTCAGAAAAGTCTCCCTGCGCTCGTTCGCCAATGAATCGAATACGATTACCTCTGCTATGATCAACACGGCGATACCTGATACCGCACGGTAGCTGTTGGCGATTCGCAGCACTCCTCTGCATTGAACGCTTGCCATTCTAGCTCGATACTAAGCAAATTTTAAGGCAATGGCCTATATCTCCACACCATACAGCAGCGTTGAATGCGCCGCCGTCTTAAGTAGTTCGCGTTTAATCGTCGCGTTTAGCCTGCCTCTTCTTTAACGTGGCGATGGAGAAAGTAATCCGAGACTCTGGCACGTCAATGAGAGGGACTTTCGTTACCAAGTAAAGCCAGATAGTGCCTTATGTAGATAATAGTACACCCAAAGGGAGTAATGGAGAGAAAATGAGACACGCAAATGCTGGACGAAAATAAACCATGAAATATTTGTAAAGAAGACATTCATCACACTGGTCCTCGATTGGCAATTTACTCTGCCATTTCCGATGGCAACGACTGTCAAATTTATGCTATGCCATCTGTGCGTGGGCAATTTCATGGCATGCAATTTCATTTTGAATATCTCTCTGAGCGGGAAGGACGTGCACAGTATCTGAGTGTCAAATGCTCTTAAGGAGTTATTTGAAGTGCACAGCGAAGAAATTCTGCTACTTATGAATTAGGATAAATTACTTTTAGAAATAGAATAAATTACTTTTTGGATAAGCGAGTGAAATTTCAGGCGAAAATGTAATTATTATATGATTTGCTGGGGTACGAAGGGGAATGCGATAAAAGTCATTTGAAAAATCCGCCAATCATCATCATATATTTACTCATCGTTCAAAATTAAAATTATTTCTTTTTTAAATAAAATAAATATATATAATTTCACTATTCCGCATCAAAATTAGATTTTTTTGCAATTTCCCACCATTTCATATTCTGTAGACTATTTTCATTGCTCAACGAGATCTAAAAATCCCTTTGAATTCAAAATCCCTACATTTTCTAATAAGAAATAAAGCATTCGCACGGTTCAGCGCCATTTTGATATCAAGAACTGTCAAAATATTGGCAGGCAGATTGCCAAGCAAATGGCATACCATATTGCCTACCATTTATGGCAGACCATAAAATATGGCATACCATAGGTAGCCTCCACTAGCAATTTAAAATGTTATGCCATGGGATATTGCTAGTGGAGGCGGCCTGTCAAGCAACACTCAGCGGGTACTCAGCATATGGAGATTTAAGCAAAGCAGACGGTCACCATAAGGATGATAAAGCCACATTAAACTTGTACAAAAGGCACCGAGTAAACTTACGCTGAACGGATTTAACAGCATTCAACAGGTACACGAAACGACGAGACCACACTCGAGAGCAATATTCAACAATGCTACGAACAAGGGAAATAAAAAGACGAACAAATGTGCCGATATCGGTTGCAAAGCGCGAGCAGCGTAGAACGAGACCAGCTACCTTTGAAGATTTTGAGACAGTAAAAGAATCATACAGATCAAATTTTAACTTCGGATCAAAAAAAGGCTATCAGACAAAAAGTATTCAAAGGAAACGGGATTAAGCTTATTGGAAAAAGTCATCACGACACACTTGGACACATCAAGAGCAAGGAATTTTGCAGAGCACCAATTCAGACTTAAAATTACAAGGAAGTTCATTGATAAACAACGTGAATCTTATGGAACGTCAGAAGTAGGATAGAAAGGGGAGGAAGAACAACCATTAAAAACAACATGGTCAGTGCGATCATGAGTGTACGAAAAAAGCCAGGATATAAGGGAACTATATACACCAAAATTACAAATCTTTTCTGACAACACTGAGTTGTTTATACTGCCAAATGCTTGAAAACCGTTGTTCAAAGTACACGCGGCGAAATTAGTGAATTCCACAAAATCAGAAGTCGTAAAACGTCCCTTAATGAATCCATATTGCTCTTTAGAAAATAAGCAACAAAACCCACTATGAATTCTTTCATGGTCGAGCCGCTCAAGCAACTTAGCAAAGCAAGACAGGAGGAATATAAGACGGTAGTTGGCAACATAACCAATGCCCCCAATTATAAAATCGGAAAAACATTGGCAGCTTTCCAGCTGGAAGGAAAAGCAGCACTGGACAAACTCAAGTTAAATAAAATAGACAAAGTTACACATAAGGATGATGCAAGAAACTGAGCAAACACATGAGGAATACCATCAGGACCGCTTTTTTCTGAGTGATCTAACGAGGATATTAGAATTCCCACCTGCAAATGATTAGTCATCAGAAAATTCTCATGAGATGACCCAGTCACAACAGAGTTCCCTGAAGCAATGTTAGGAGAGAAGAAGGAAGAAGCAAAGAACTTAGCAAACAAATCACAAATGTCTTGAGAAATAGAAACCGAAGTTTCTTCCCGAAAAAAGTGTCAAGAATCAAGTTCTTTTATCCACTGCTCACAAAGACCGATAACGCTGAAAACCCTCAACAGAAGAACTAAGCAGAAATTCATTTCGGGCCTTATCTTTCTCGCACAAAGATTTAGAGATTGCCACTGGAAATGAAGGAGGTCAAGCACCACGACGAGTACGAGATACAAAATTAAATCTAGTTACAAGGGATTTAAATAGAAAGTAAAAGAAGAAAGTGGTTCATTGATTTCAAGCCCACGAAAGAAAGAAAACCAGTTGAAAGCAAGAAGCTCAGCAGTAAGTTGCTCATAATCTGCTTTTAAAAAGTTAAAAGGCGGCACAGCTATGATCTTTGTGTGTGGTCTACTCGATAAACAAAAATCGACGAAAAGAAGGGGATGATGAGGGTCAGGATCAACGTAAGGAAAGGATGATGCGGAAACAGATAGATTAAAAGAACGAACATTAAAAACAAGGTCCAACAAACGATTGTCATTACTAGAATTGCAATTAAATAAAAAAACAAAACGAAAGAAAGGATGAGAGGAAAATGAAAAGAGTGTTTGTAAACAAAATGGCTAAGGACTAGAGGTCCCAATGAAAGCAAGTTGAAATCGCCACACACAACAATAGGAGAATGGGAATAGTAAGACATTATTAAGTCAGACAGCTCACTAAAAAAACATTCATACGCGGAGAGTGATACACTACAAGGCACACATACATATACAATTAATCACATTATGTGAGAGGGAAATACGGACAGCAACGCACTCAACAGGATGACACACCACGAAGCTTGCACAACGTGTACTAGGCATGGTTGCCAGATTGGGCGATTTATCGCCAATTGGGCTATCTTTTATATCAGTTTGCGACATTTTATTTGGGCGAGTCGCTTGCTACTTTGGGCTATATTTTACATTGACTAAAATGTAATCAAACTTTTGCCGATTTGCTTTTTTCTCCACCAAAATTGCAACTACAAATGGAACTGTTAAACTGCAATTTTTCTCAGCGCGAGGCTGAAACCGTCAAAAATAATTGTCCCTTATTTTGCCGCTTGACGTTGAAAGAATTAATCAAAATAATGCCGTCTCATTTATTCACTTTCAGAAAAGCATACATGTTTTCACCAACAATTTTTTTTAGAAAATACTTCACTAAAATTTTCGGAGCGACCTCTGCATTTCACTCTAAGTAATGAGAAAGAGTTCGAATTTTAATTTGAAAAATTAAGATCAACATCCATGACTGAAATATTTTCGAATGAAGTTCCAGATGATCCAACAGTTTCCTGGTTAAAAATGTATGCTCTGAAATCTGCTTCAGGTGTGTTTTTATTTAAAGATTTGTGAGAAATGGTATTGTCTATAATGACACTTCCTGCGTCAAACGCCTTTGTTGAGCGATGTTTTTCTTGTATGAATATAATCAAAAATAAACTTAGAAACAGAGTAAATTTAAAAACACTCTCTGCTTTAATGCGTATACGGTTGCACTTACATGCCAATTATGTTGTAATTGCTTTCCCATATCTGAGAAATTAATAAAGAAGCTTAATTCAAATATCTATAATAATGATATTGATGGTCAAGAAGATAATGATGATGAAATGTACTAATACAGTAATTTACTGTTTTCTGATGAATTATAAGTAATATAATTTATTTTTTTAAGAATGTTTCTAGCGAAGAGTGCCTTACAAATTTGAATAAATGTGCATATTGTATTGTTCGGTGTAATTTATCATGGTTTGAAGTAAAAATTAAACCAAATAATGTGTAAATGTGATTTTGGGCTACAAATATGCTCTACTCCGCGATTTTGGGCTATAAATTGCCACCAGCTGGGCGACTTTTTCAAAAAATTCCTGGCAACCCTGGTACTAGGCAGAGATTTACGAATGGCAATTAAGACGCCACCACTGTCTGAAATATATTTTGCGTTGTCAAGCATTTCTGGTTTGCTTACAGTGAATCCACGTCACTGATCACCAGTTAGGCATTGGTACCTGAGGAAAGATAAAAGTAATTTAGGATTGTTGAGCGAACTCGTTCATAGATGCAAAGGCGGATAAAAAATGTCCTCAAAAACTATCTGAAATGACAATGAAATTAAATTGAATACGAATAAATGACTATTATAGAAAAAAACAAAGTTGAATAAGATATTACAAATGTAAATCTTAATCTATCATCTAGTTCTACCAACAACACAAAAAGTCACATTTAATTAATCTTTGTGCTAATTTAAAATGCTTGGATTACACACCGCTGAATTTTATGATGCGTAATAGGTTTTATTATTACCTTCTGCCTTTTTTTACATTGTTCCTGGTTTAAAATGACATTGTTCCTAAGCTACTGCATTTCCATTCATTAACACAAATCTGTTTTGTGCTGCATGCAATTCTACCTCCCACCGATGGAAAAGCCCACTGGCCTGTACTGTTAATTTCTGGTTGACGAACGAAATATGTACATAAATACAGGCTGATGTAGTTTTATGGAAAACGTGCAAATCGCGCCTGTTGGGACGCTTTTTGTTGGCACCGTGTCGCATCGTTTGCTGTTTTACAATCAAAAGCTAACGAGTTGTTTACATAAGCCATTTCGTAGAGCTTAGCATTGCTCGTCTTCATCCCAACAAGATTCGACACCGGCTGGTGTGGTGTGGGCTCCCAATAGCGCTATCATTGGTGCAAGCAGGACCTCACTCACATCCTGCGGAATTGTATAATTATGAATGTTCTTCGGAAAATTTAATTAAACATTTGCTTTCTTCGCGCTGCGCTGATTCGTGTTTATATTTTGGATGATTTATCGTAAATGCGGCATGTTTACACATTTCTCCTAAGCCGATTTACACAAGAACATACTCCGAATGACATTCGTTTCGTCGGTTCCGTTCCGTCCGTTCGCCTCCTCCAAGGAATTACTTGGCACTTCGCTTACACCTATCCTATAATTTACCGAACTTGGAACGGATACAGTGCGAATGGAGCGGGTGAATTTAATTAAACGCTAAAGCAAATGACTAATCAGGTAAAATGTCGGCAAATTAGATTTTGAGGAAGTCGGTACTGGATGGAATCGCGTCGAGTGAAATCTTGTTTTTGCTATTGATTGCGCGAAAAAGTTTCAAGGCAGGATTTGAAAAGTTTCTTGTTCTTGTGTACTTTGATCGCAATAAATCATAGGCTTTCGAGTAGTCAAGACGAAGAGTATGAATCCAATTTAATGCCTCCATCCGGGAAAGAGGATAACGCCGACACGTGAAGTTACACACGATGCGTTCAGCACTGTTATCGCTTGGAAGAAAACATGAATTATGATATTGTACATTGCTGGAAGTCTCTGTCATATTTGCCACTCCATGAAAATGAACGCAAGCATGTAGTGCTCCGATAACATTCACATTGGGATTTATGGGGAAATCGAAGTGAAGCAATTCCACTTAATCGGCAGTGAATAGACGCAAACCCATGCATTCTCATTATCTCCTGAAGACATTGATTCCCGTTGAATACAATGAATTCTCTGGAGAATAGCGGGCTGCAACGATTTTTCAACTTGGGTATTCACACATCGAATTTCCCATTGTTCCGAGTTTGGAAGCACATACACATGTGGAATAATATTAGGTTTGTGGCTGCTGTAGGAGTCTCGGTAGTCAAAACCATTCGTTCGCACAGTCGACGAGACGAAAGTGAAACATTGTGCAGTTCAGCACTCCGGAACAATGGAAATCGTACAGAAGATAAAACGATCAGTTTCAGCTTCAGCTCAAATGGAATTCGATTGATTTCCGTTTTTGTGCAGTCTCGATGTCTGCTTGCTCTGCTCTAAGATACAATTTCAATCTGCATTCGTTTCGGAGCCGTTGAATCCTTTTATTTATCCAATAACCCTCTTAGCGTTTTATTCGGTCGACGCTCGAGTTGCCAGACTGACGTTAGCTGGCTGATTCGAAGCGTGTGAGCTTGTCGTCGACAGGGAGCCTTCGCTGCCCCGAAACGATTTGCCAAGTGTTGTTTGCTTAGGCAAGAATTCCGAGTTTGTGTAAATATTGTGAAGTGGTCCTAAGCGACTCCATATGGTCACATCTGGTGCAAAGTATCCTTGTGGATATCTTTATAGGCTGTCAGCCGGCCCTGAAGCACAATACAATATTCGGCGCGACGGAATCTTGTTAACACACTTTATTGATTCACGCAAATTCCGAAATTCTCGCCAAGCATGGACCACGTCTCGATGCCAAAAAGGCTGCGAATGTATTCGCATCAATGAAACCATCTGAACAGCATTGCTTCCTTAGGAGTTGTGTTTACATGCAGTGTAACGCCATCAATCATTTCGGTTTAATCACTTTCGAAGGCGAATCGTTCAGTTGATGTGGCCATAAAATTGGACATTCGGATGTGCGGAACGGGAGAGTTTAGTGATTTTGGGCTGTCAATATTTGCACTCAGACTCCAATATGATCGTTAAGTCTCGTCAAGCAGACCAAATTAATTGTCTAATTTGCAAGGAATAAACATTCAATTCGTCGATGGTAACGGCAATCTGTAGCTATTCCAAGAAATGTTCAATTGTATAATGTGTTCATTAACCGAGGAAATGGGTGTAGTATTTTGGGAATTTTACAGTTGGTTGTTCATGAGATATTTTTTTTCAGTTTGTTTACAAGGCGCCATGAGAGCATCTTGCTACATTGATTTATTAGTTTCAAATGAGTTAGAATTTCAAGGGAGAAAAGCTTCATGTTGAATATATAGACTTCTGCATTTACCGTTAATTACAAGTTATCATTTAAGTGGAAAAAGTTACGTTCTGGCTCACGTGCTATGATGACTATATTGCAATATGCCTAATTTGGATTGAGCACATGTCCCTTCTAATCGTATATTCCCCTCGTTTCGGAGTTAAACAGTTTTCTTTGCATTAACATTAATCACACTTAAAAAATAAATTCTTTTACGTACATATGTTATCGATTATCTCTTATCGATGAACATACATAAGTGGCGGATTTCGATACTGTGATGGCAGTGGCAGACTAATCCAAATGCAAGTAGCTTTTTATATGTCGAATAGTCAGGGCAATGTTGAGCTAAAAAATCGGCAGAAATAGCTAGAGTCCCACCAAAACATATTTGATTAATATTTGCAGAAACTTAAGACAATGTTCAACCGACCCTTATCGGTCATAGATGTTACTATTACTATAATAACACATTCTATACCAAATTAGGCCCACTGAATTTAAAATAGATATCATTGTGTAGATTCAGTTGAGTAAAACTCCTGATTAGCACCTATCTGGCTCTGAGCACAAGCTCATATAAGAAGTTGTGTCAACCCTCGCACGACCTTCATGGTTTCCGTAGATAACGATGGAATCATTTATGTGAAAAACATTCGAACTAAAATAAGGGACCTGAGTTTGAACCCAACTACAATCATGTCAAGTAAAACAAAGTGTTGGCATCCAAATTCGGACAGAAGTTTGATTCTTGGATTAAGTTCCCTGTACCTTTTGTCAAGGAAGGGATCGATTTTTCTGCAAGATACCCGAACGATGAAAGAGAAGGCTTGCTCTACTGTCGACCTGAGAAAAAGTAGCCGTATACGGCGGTGCTTCAACTAGACAGTACCTCCTGCTAAGAGTTCTGCAGATGTGGCTTGAAAATCTACTGCACGCATCCTTGGTAATTCGATTTCCTCCTTTGTTTCGTTCCATTGCAGAGCCAAGGCAATGAAGCTGGGTACTAACGCGAGAATGAAGCTTGTTGAAGCAGACCATGCTCAGCAGAATTCACGACAAACGGCAACTAAACTGACTTATGCTCCCACAGTAGCTACTTCATGTGAGACTTTCACTTCAGACACCAAGTCCCCAAGCGTGAACTCTTTTCAGGCTCATAAGATCTGGAGAAGTACCTATCGCATTTCAAGCTCCCACGAAACTTTTTTATCTGACACGGCTTATCTATTAAATCAATCTTGCCTACAGGTGCCCTACCGGTATAGCTCGGCTGTTCAATGAAATGGCCAAAGAGGGTCTGGTAAGGGCGGTTATCGACACTAGCAGGAGTGATGGCATCTTCTCACTGGACAATTGTGATTTGGTGCCGGAACTAGCTTAAGCCAAATTCTGTGCCCAAAGTAAAACTGATAGTTTCTCAGCGGATCTTTGATGGCTGACATTGGAGGTGGTGCTAAAGAACCAGATTCCAACTAAAACAACATCTTCTTGATTTGAGGAAATTATAGGGATCATAAAACTTGGCACAGTTACAGTTTATGATTGGAAGGTGGTAAAGGTCAGCGAGGTATCTGGTGTCAGGCACCAGGCAAGCATGATCATCAACGCGGAGTTACTTCCAAACTTAAAGGGCCTTATCGGGTTCGACCTCGTTTATTTGAAGGTATAGCGGGGCGGAATAAAAATTTCTGCGCTAGATGATTCAGCCCCTTCTGAAATTAGGGATAAACAGGTTACTTCAGAAAAAAAGTTGTGGAAAAACAGTCGTCCATTGAAATTGATTTATTTTCAGATGAATCTGCTTCAAAGGGTGATTGAAATACTGTTAAGTTTTTTGAGCTAGTTGACCGGTTTGATCTCTTGAGCCTCGAATCTTGTGAGGACAAAGGGGTTACTTAATCCAACGATGATCTAAACGACACTATTATCAACAAAGATGAAGATTATTCAAATAAACGTTCACTGGTCACTCAGACCGGCTGCTCTTTTTTATGTATAACACAAATAATGCACTCGCAATCCAATAAAAATAGTTCTCAAAAATGTTTGATGATCACATTCAACAAATGAGCGATGGCGTCGATTTCAAGTTAAAATTGCTGCCACTTCGAAGCAAATTTTAAAAAAATACGCCAATATACATTTAGTGTAGCTTAGTCAAATTTATTTTTTATCATGCTTCGAGGGTTCTCTGTTGCTATTCATGAATCTCTCAAGAATTAACACTGTTTACCAGAGATCATTTCTATAAGTTTTTTTTTTTAACCTAACCCCTTTTACGATCCTTCTTTGTAATGAAGAACCAACCTAGAGGAAGTTCTTACGAGGGAAGAAGGGCAATACGGAATTTGCCAGCCTATCTTTAGCGTAATCGTCTCTGTTCCTACAGGCTCTGAATGAAGGATGGCTGGTTAGGTTACGTTCTGCGGGCGCCTCCTTTCAAATCGACTCCGGAGACGGCACACTTAAGCACAAAAGGCCAATCATCATTCATTGGAGAGCCACCCTGAATCCCCCAAGAACTGGGTGATCCCCTTCATATCGATTGAAGCCACTTCTGTTAGGCAAGCAAAGAAGTATGTATCAAGGGACTTCATCCTTTTTCCAGCGTGAGCTGGGCATTCAGACAAGGAATGAAGAATCGTTTTCTCTTTCTTTCTGTGTCTAGATTTTCAACAAATGTCGTTAAAAGGGGCACTCAGACATGCTGCATGCTTTCCAACCAGACAGTGTTCAGTTAAAGCAGCCACCGTTGCGTGGAAGGATCTTCTTCCTAAATCGGGAAGTGCTCTAAGGCGACGAGTCTCAAATTAGAACACAATTGTCCAGCGATCACACAAGAAAGTTCTACCACCTAAATATGATCAATATTCTTTAAGTTGAGTTAAATTAAGTAAGCTGAAGCCATTGATAGGTATTAAACTGCTGTTATTCAGATTTGGAGCCATCGTCAAATTTTTCAACATCATCTGTTCCTACAGATAACCCCCTCATCAATTCTCCTCTGCTTGGAGTTTGAGTCTCAAACCTCTGGCAGAGATGGTTTACAGGAGCTCCATTGAGTTTCAGTAGATCAAAGGATAGAGCCCTATACCTTTCAGTGAAGGGCAAAAGTTCCCTTTTACTACAGTTAGCGCTAAGGCTACATTTCTGACACCATTGCAAAAGAATAGGTAAGGAATGTTTTAATTTCTCCCATACGGTCAAGCTAAAATTCTCTTATATGGCAATAGCGATGTCATCCGTCATCTCTTTTTTTTCTCTCTCTCTCTCTTTCTCTCTGTCTCTCTCTGTCTCTCTCTCTCTCTCTCTCTTTGCATCCAGTTTGATCAAGTTTCCAACGAAGCTTGTGAACTTTCCGATTCCAAAAAAAAAGGGAAACAGAACATCACCCTGGGTGGTGTGGGTGTTGGTGATTGTGCTGACTAATCGTTTGATGGTTAAGCCATGTAAAGACGAGTGTGATACCCGATTTTTTAAATAATTCATAAGTAAGTGCGAACAGCTGTCGATTCACAAATAGGTTTTATAGAGTATTCACAATTCCCTGAGAATGGACATTATTGAAAACTCTCTCGATGTCTATTAATGTAGCCAGCGCATACACCTTTTAAACAAGTGATTTTTCAGCATGCCCAACCAGTATATAGCGCTGTTTTGACAGATCTGCCCCTCACAGAAGCTTGCTGTGACATTGAGATTAGAGTAGAATCCAAGGAACTGGTTGTTCAAAACCCAGCAACTCTTTCTAAGACTTATTTATTTATTTATTTATTTACTTATTCCCGTTTACCAGGAGCAAGCCCGACTACAAAAACAGAATGATAAAAACAAGAGATAGTTCATTAAATAATTCACAAAATTACATACATTAAGATAGATTAAAATAAAAAAAGGCCAATTACTATAGCAATACAATACAAAACAAAGAATAATATAATTAAGATAAAAACAAAAAAATTACATAATGGTAGAAAGCTGAATGAAAAGTTATAAAAAAATATCAAAAATTATAGAAAGTTTCAAGAATTAAGTCTATGATATGCCGTCTAGAACGAGAGCCGGTTAGTTTGTGGTAAAGGACCAAGCTGTTGTTAATTGTGTTTCCTGGGGATACGCAATAATGGCGAATGGAAAAGAACGTCGGTTAGCGTGAACGATATCAAGAATACTGACGAAGATCTATCTGAGTGATTAGTCACGCGAAACAAAAGCTTCGAACCAAGGTTAGATACCAAAGAATGGTGGAGGGGCCTGAAGAGCAGACACTCATCAAGGACTACTCGACGAGACTTCAAACAGGGAATCTGGGGTAAGGACAAACGATCCCTATACTCGCATTAAGGAATGTGAAACTTAAAAAATAATGAGCGTGTAAATCTACGCTGCACGCACTCTACGGCATCACTTAAATAGACAAGGTGAGGAGACCAGACTTCAAAACAGTATTCGAAGATGCTACGCACAAGTGACAAGAATAGATGGATGGAAGTAGTAATGTTAGTAAAACGAGAGGAAAACCTGAGGACGAAGCCGGACAAACGAAAGGCCTTGGCAGTTATGCATGCAATGTGTTTATTAAATTTAAGCTTTGCGTCGAAGAGCACACCGAGGTCCTTAAAATTGTCCACAGCCGCAAGAGACGATGCGGATAAGAAGTAGAAAAACATTAGACGAGACACTTCAGAAGTATAAGATATTAGGTGACATTTAGATATATTCAGAATAAGAAAATTCCTTGAGCACTACTCACTCAGTGCACCAAGATCATACTTCAACTGGTGACAATCATCAAGCAAATTAGTCACTCTGAACATCTTAAAATCGTCAGCAAATAGACGACAAGGAGAATGGACAATGGAATGGAGATCGTTGTTAAATACCAGGAATAACAGAGGACTTAGCATTGACTCTTGAGGAACCCCAGAAAGAGCGCAGTATGGAGAAGAAGAACGCGAATTCATAGATACAACATAGCTACGACCAGAAATATAGGATGACTAGGATAAGAGAAGATCAGATACCCCATGACCTTGGAGTTTTAAAAGAAGGAACTTGTGCTCAACAGAGTCGAAAGCCTTCGCAAAATCTCTGCGCTTCTGCTGGTCTAAGGCGGAAGCGATCAAGTTGGTGAAGGTTCAGAGGTTAGAGCTGTAAGATCTACCTTTTACAAGCACATGCTGCTCTGGAGTAAGGAAAGGTGATATATAGGAAGTAGCCTATTGTAAACAACTCTTTCGATTACTCTAATAAAAAAAGGAAATGTGAGAGATAGGATGATAATTGGATATACAACTGGGATCAACGGATTTATGTATCGGGGAAATATGAGCAGACTTTCAGTGGGAAGGAAAGGAATCCAAGGAGAAGCTAAGATAATAGACAAAAGAACAGATAGCGACGACAAAAAAGCTTTGACAAGCAGTTTTGAATGCCGTCAGGACCACAACCGATATTAACATCAAGACATTGAAATGAGGACTCAATTTCTAAGGGGTTGGTTTGAATACGAAAAATGAATGACGGAGGAAAATCTGAGAATTTATAAGACGTGATCGGTTCATGTTGGGGAGAGAAAGAGGAAAAGTAAACTGCAAAGAGATCACAAATATTCTGAGGTTAAGCAGCAATGGCACTATTAAAGAACATAGAATCGGAAAAACAGTGGGAACTTTTCAAGGAGTAGACGTAAGACCAAAAGGAAAGGAAAATAGAGAAAATAATCACACATGGCTTGTTTGACGACAGTTTTGGCGGCTGATCGAAGCTTTGGAAATCCGAGGTAGTCAATTAACTGCCAACCCAAAGCACGGAACAACGAATTGTAGTACGAATTGCATCGTTTGCCTTGTTGGCTAGAGACAGTGAACATAAGAAGGAAGTAGTAATGACAGAAATATTAGTAGAGGAAAGTATGGAAGAAAAGTTAGCATTCCGCATTAGGCTCGACAAGTTAAAGTCGCCACATATAAAAAATGAATCAAAGGGGAAACGATTGTTCGAAAAACTGGAAAGCTCGACAAAAAATCGATCATAAACAGTAACAGCGAAATTACATGGAACATAAACCGAAGAGACAATCAAAATTTTGTAGGGAACATGAACAACAATAGGTTCAACAGGAGGAGAAAGATGGAAGTCATTATTCCTTCAAGAGACCTGTGGATAGCAGCTAAAACACCACCATCGTCTTTTTTCAGTGAGGGAAGATCCTGTTATTAGAAATATTCCCCGTTAACCACGTTTCAGTAAGGCATATAATTTACCTAGAAGACAAAGAAGAAGAGATATTAAATATGTTTGCTTCAACTACGAACATTTTGGTGATACAAGTTAATTTTGTCGATGAGTCTAGTTTCGAAAACTTCGCGTTGCATTCGAACGAAGATCTTTAACCCGTAATCCTTTGGTCTAGCGTTCACTGCTCTCAATACATCTCTCGTTTTCTGCCAACTGATGTATACAAAAGTCTTAAGCAGTCATTATATATAGTCATGAGCCAAGGCATAATTCTCTCTAATGTCCGTTGGATATCAGCCAGGGTGATATCATCCGGGTCTAGTGCAATAACTGCAGAAAATCTATCTGCCATTGATACCATTTTAAGTTTCGACATTTAAGTTTTCACCTCTAGCGTGAGTTCGCTGGCTTCTATTTAGTTTTTCGTTGCGCCGACGACACCACGAAAGACATTGACGTGTAAGATATACAACTAGCACTACACTTAAAAGATGTCAATTTGTCAACGGCTGACACTTGTCAGTCGAAAAGGAAATTGGCCTATGACAGAGACATTTTGGGAGAACGCACACCCTAATTCAATAATTGATCGTATATTGTCCTTTTCGACTTTCTCAAATACCGAAATGTCTACTAAAAATATAAATACCAGAATTTATTTGAATTGAAAAATAATTACGTAAGAAATTTAACGACTAGTTGTGTCGTTGATCATTGTCAAGTGGTCCAAGTGTAATTGAGTTATGACTGTAAGATCAGAAGTAGTAATAATCACAGTTTCAAATCATTCTTGGGTCTAGATCGAGGATTGTGGAATTTGAAATTTCTCTCGTCATATTAGCAAAGCGAATATAATATCGAACTTCATCTTTTTTATGGCTGGACAATAAATTTATTTCCAGAAATATTGTTCGAGATAGATTATCTAAGAAGTCTATTTTCGTTCATAACAAGCTTATGCATAACATAGCAAAACGTTTTACAAAGCAAAAGTGTTAAAACAGATTGTTTACTAGAGTTGATCAAGGCAGCGATATGCTCCAGATTTTGGAATTATACGATGGACAGGTGTGGCGGCGTGATGCTAGACATAAAATGGATTTTTATAGATGCTTATTTATTTGATGGTATCGTAAAATTTGACATTTTTCAGTAATTAATGATTTTATAAATAACCGCCTCGCCGTTCATAATAGTTACAATAGTTTCAATTTTCAGTTTTTCTTGTTTGAAGATCACTTTGCACCGAGGACAAATTCAACGAAATATTAATTACCTTTTCCGAAAAAAATATGCAAAGTTTCAATTTGTCAGAGTGAAACAAATCGAATTTCGAATTGTCAGAGTGAAACAAATTAGCGCTCCCCATCGACTATCCCCTGTTACGGAACGACCACATAGACCTTTACGTTGATCTGTTTTCGAAACACTTGAATTATATTTTCAACTACTTGGGATTAAAACGTGACATTGCGGAATTTAAAGTAGCTGTGACAGGAATATCTATTTTCTTTCTAAAATTATCACAACGAACAACCAAAGCACAAAACCGAGCGTCTTGATTTTTTCTTTTCGTTGCATTGTCGACCGACCCTGCGGCCATTCATTATGGACTAAGATTCCGGATGCCACGGATTTTCCCGTGTCAGAATTTTATAGAGGTGCATTTGGGCAGCAAGTTGACTATTTTAAGGAACTGATTGTTCATCTTGTTAGGAAATGTTTTTGTTTGGACGAGTCAAGGTGAAAGACGATTTGTGGGATTTTAATGACGGTACTTTCGATAATGAGCTGCAACTTTTATGTAACGATGTTTTTTCTGGATTGAAATATCTTTTATAAGTTTGAATAGTGTACGTATGTAAATCTTTCAGTAAATCTTTAGTGTGCTTCAAAACAAGAAAAAATAAAAAAATTGATTAGCTGAGACCTAGTGGGTCGAGTGCAGCCCCAACTTTGTGTGTAGCTTTTCGTACGAGAAGGGGACTATGAATGAAGAAGTCGAACCAGATTTGATGCTGCGTTTTAGAAGTTATTTGATTGGTAGGAAAATAATATGGGAAAATTCGTCACTAAGCACTTGTAGCATGTAAACAATAAATTTTCTTATAAATTTCTTTAAGAAATAGACTGATTAAACTTTTTTTTAGTTTCATGCCTCTTGTATAGCATTTTACAAATCAAGTTATATATACTGATGCTTTTGAATATTTCATTCAAATATTTATTATTAGAAGTTCAGTTTTTAAGCCCCAAGTTGCCTCACCACTAATTTCCATTACATTTTATTCCCGTCTTCAACTTGCCTTGAACTAATAAAATCGAATGAATTCAACGACATGCAAATTAAAACTGCTCTCAAAATGCGAAATTTAGATTGTCTTTCACTTACATTGAATACCGCCAGGAGTAATCGTGTTGTAACGGTTTTGAGCTCGAACGTAATGCCACAATCTTCAGCTGGTAATTGTATGTATCACTTTATATATGATTTCAGCTGATTGATGATTGATTTAAATTGATATTAATGATTATATAATTTAATTTTTACATCATATGCGTTTAATGTGTAATATGCGAGAAAACGATTTTTAGCTATGTTATTGCACGAAAACAAGACACAATGATTATCTGGGCCTAATTTTGTCAATACATGTATTGAGAAAAGGCATACCGCTAGAGACTATAATTTGTATACTTTTGGCGCTCTCCACATAGTTGATTTCGAGATTGTGATTAAATATAGCGCCTGGCACGATAATGCATAACTAAAAATTTATATGAGTAGACATTAGGTATTATGGCCATGAAAAATTATAGCCCTAATAAATTGCAAAGTAAAAGCGAATTTATATCCGTTTTTGACACGTTCGGTGTCTTAATGATAGTAGGTTGTTAAAATTTACATTTTCTTTACTGAAATTTTATTTTTTGCTTATACGTTATAATAAATAACTCCTACTTTAATATGGGGCGAACAATCCACCATTTGAGCAACTAATCAAAGAAGTAGAAGATGAGGTCGAAATTGAGTGAGCTATAGGCAAATTCCGACCTTATAAAGCCACAGCTATAGATGAGATATCACTTATCTTGCTCTAAAGAGCAGACAGGACCATCATCGTTATTCCAGATTATCAATGCTATCACATCTAGCTTTATCAAAAAAGATAGTGATGTTTCGGTTTTGTGTTTGCATTTCAATATCAAGTGTGCATCCATTCTTTAAAAATAGCAATCGTCATCTAAGATTGTGTGTTAGATTGCCAAGTTGTGCCAAAACTTCGCTTAATGTCAATTCTTTCCAAAGATCTTGATTTTCTTCCATTGCAACTGCCACGCGTTTCTTTCAAGGTTTCCATATATACATTCTTTCTATTTAAGACGTAGTGGTTTTTGAGGTGTTGCTCTAAAAAATACTCCTGTCTCATCAAGATTATAGATATTTGAAGCATCATAGCCATCACCTAACATTCTTAGCTGTGACTGAAATGCCTGAACTGTGTCTAAATCAACATTAACATCTTCGCCACAAAGCGTGCCATAGTGAATATGGTAGTTCTTTTTAACGGATTTTAGCTTTCTGTTTTAATTTTGTAGTGATTTGACGGGCTTTACTGTGAAGTATCTGGCCGGATATTGGCAAATTTTTGGAGCGTGTCTTGGCAAACCATTAATACAATAATTTACCTATCTGGTAGTGAGGTAAATTTAATTTCAATCGCTTTCTCCTAGTGTCTCCAAAATTTTCCAACGTTATTTAATTTCCGTTTTAGTTGGTTTTTGTTTTTTTTTTTTAATACGATACACCTGACTCTTGCTAATTTTAAAGCTACCGGCAGTTTTTCTTTGTATGAACAATTGTTTGTCACTTAGATCGTTGTATTTTGCACTCATAGTAGATTTTTTCAGTTGTTTTGGCGTTGCCTGAACAAACGTTCAAAAATTTACATCATAATTATCAAATGAATTGCATTCATACTTGTTTAAAAGGAAAACATACAACAATGCTCAAATAAATCAATATTTTATTATTTTAAGAATACCCATAAAATTCAAGCTATCTATAACGTACCGAATTCTACACATTAAATAATTTTTCAGCAGAAAATTATGCAGAAATTATATGAAAAATTTTCTTGACCTTGAACAGATAATATTTTTCTGGAAAACTCATTTTTGCACAATTTTTCATGCTTGTCTTAAAACCGTTTTCGGTCCAATTAGCAAGTACTACTAAGCAAATTTTTGTGCAGCTAATCTGTTTCTCGGTCCAATTCTAGAGGTTGCCCGATTACAGAGTGAATTTTCTTCAAGAAATAGTATGTGCGGTGATGTTGTAGCTCAATTGTTCAGGTGGTTCGATCATACAGTGTCCTGATTAGTAGGTCTTACCGTATAGCCCAAATATAGTTTTTCATAAAAATAGATAGCCCAAAAACCGCCAACCCGCGAAATGAAAAAACGTCCCGCGAATTCAAATTTTAGATAGCCCAATTGGCGGTAAATAGCCCAATCTGGCCACACTGGTTACGCAAGAGGTGTGAGATGGAAAAAGACACCATCGAGCATTCTCTCTGCAATGGCACGGCCCCATGGATCAAGGCACGACCCTAAACAATAAATGCCGCAATATTTTAGGGTTCAGTGGCTAGTATCATTACGTTGAGCTAGTATCATAACGTTAGTGGAGTGGTCCCATACAAGTCAGCGGAGAGTAGCAAATGGGTCCAAATAAGCAACCCTCTTATAGGGTGTTTCATGAAAACCTCATGAAAATACGCCATTTTAATTTTATTTTTTTATAGGCCATATTATTGGCTACAAAAGTTGCATACATATTAATGACTTAGGTTTTACCTTTTCGCAAGTAGTAAGCGAAAATACATGTGTTTTCAATGTGAATGTGATAATTTTAGAACTGTTTAACTCTAGATGCGCGCGAATTGTCTAAAAATAGATCGAGCAAGTTTTTGAATTGCGATAACTTTTGACAGAGCTATTAACTCATAATAAAACTTTTAGGACATATTGATATTACTTAGTTGTAAATTTAGGTTATTCATGATGAGTAGGACCAGGTCTGATAAAAGCAATTCTGAAATATTTGGTAGAAATTTGGTTGAAAAGTTAGGCTGGAGCTACCAGGTATGGTAATTTTGGTGTCTTGAATTTTGAAAATTCGCTGAGGACAATATATATAACTATAGCTTCCAGTGTAGCTATGAAATTGGGCAAATGGAACTTATTGTAGGCAAGATTCAGTAGGAATCTGGTTGAAAAACCATCATAGGGCTGCCAGCTATGATTGTTTGTGTATTTTTTGCCATATCTTCAGTAAGCGATTTAATCATAAAATGGTGAAATGGTAATGACCTTGTAGTGAGAATAAACAACAAATATCAGGATTTCGAAAATTTGAAAACTTTTGAGTGGTAGCCTTAAATTTCTTTGTACCCCTATAACTTCCATTGCGACTGCATCCGATCGAAACGAGATTCGCAGCGAAGGTTGAATTCAAGGTCAGGCAGATGTCATATATTTTTGGTCATTTGTGTTGTGGAAATTTGTTGGATGGCGACCCCAAACACTTTTTTATCGTTGTAACTTTCGATGAAGTCATCGGATGAAAATGAGATTCAAATGGTAGCTTGATTTGGACGAAAAGCAGTTGTGGTAGACTTTTAGTTGCAGTGCTTGTAAAGTGCTGCGAGTACTGAGTATTTTGTGTAATTGTTTAGGTTTGATAGTAAATAGTGTAATAGTTAACTGTATTTTGCATCAATTATAATCAGAATTTCGCCCTATAATGTGTATTGTAAGTACTATTTCAATTCAAACCGATGCACCTTTTTTCGATGAATTTAACACAAAAAACTTTCATATCGGGCAAAGAAATGATTGTGAATTGTGTGTGTACTAGATTTTTGCAATTTTTTGCGAAACAACATCACATTTCATTTAGGAAATTTGAGTAATTTGGAAATTTGTGTCCCATTTGACAAATATTTTCAATTTCCCCGCAACTTGCTATTCCAATGTATCGAAAACAGTGCACTGAAAAAACACATAGCGCCAGACGCCATAAATTATAGACCAGGGGTGGGCAAACAGTCGATCGCGATCGACCGGTCGATCGCAAACAGTTCGACAGTCGATCACAGACATTTTAAATAATTTAATAGGTTAATTTAAAAAGTAAACTAAAAATTTAGTAGACGATTATTCAGTACATTTTGGAATGTGTCTTGGCTTAATAGATCCAATCGGACAGTCCACGCAGTTTCAGTTCACACAAAAGCTCGCAGAGCCTTGGTGGCGGAGAACCCAAAGGAAAAATCCGAGATAGCTATACTCTGGATTTGTTCAATTTATAGATTTATATCATTGTAGTAAAACTGTTTCACTAAATCTCGTATACGTATACGTTTGTTTCATTTGCTTAAATCTCTCTGTTCTAAAGTACACACTTTATATTTTCGCTTCCCGCTATACACCTTGCCTGCATTTTTAGTAAATTTTCGTACACAGCGCAACAGAGGTTAATCTCAATTTTAGATAAAATAAAATTTTAAATTAAAATCTTTTCACGTCAATTTAGTATGTGCAGTTCATTCTTTCGAGTTGAAAAGTGGCATTGGGTGATTGAATTTGAAAATGGAATTGTGTAAATGTCTTTTCAATAACAAAATCGATCGAAAATTTAAATTCTTGACATTTTATCCGTCAGAAATGATACGTGTCTCCGCTTTTCTCCATTTTCAAAATTTTCGCTCGAATGACCAGATAATGGAGACATGTCAGAATTTAGCTTCACGATTAACTCAGTAGTAGCCTAAAGAATGAACTACACATACTAAATTGGCGTGAAATGATTGGAGACATGTGCCAAAGCCATCTGCATTTTCAAAGCAAAAGCATCTTCCAAGTAATTTTTCACGCTTAAAAGTGATCACAACTCTTGTTTATTTTCAAGCTGAATTTTCGCCGAAATAAATTTCACGTGAAATTTGCATGAAAATTTAACGTGAAATCGAAAACAGTACTAAGCTTTAGATGGCTCAGCTGAGGAAGCTTTTTGGAAAGATTTCTAAATCTTTTGCCTGAAATTATTGCATTTTTGGACACATTGGAACAAAAACATGAACAATTGGAAGATCCAGTATGGGTAAAGAAATTAGCATTTCTTATGCCGGGTTTCCACCAAAGAGACAAAACAAGAAACACGGACAAAATATGTTTTTCTGAACAAAAACACGAATGTTTTGTAAAAACTGAACAGTTTCGCGAACATTTTTGTCTCTGAAAACTGTTTTAGTAAACAAAACACCTTCCCATCGCGAGTCGGTAAGATCAAAGGAAAACATGTTTGTTCGCATTTTTTGTCTATTTGGTTAAAACATGCACTTTTGTTTTTAGGGACAGCACTCAGTATATCGATTAGTGTACTTTGATTCACCTCGTAAAAAATTTTAAATATAAAAATAATAAAAAAATTATAATCAGTTGCAGTAATCATATACTTATGCTTAATATAAATAATACACTGAAATAAAGCGTTGTATTAATTACTTTGTCATATTTAATTTATATTATGACCCATATTTATCTGATTGAACTGTAGATAGAGGTACACAATATGACTATTTTATTAATTTTATTTATCTTACCTTGATGTACTGTCTAAGAGCATCATATAGGGCCTCACATACTTCCGGTACTATTCGAAATATTGAAGGAGGTGAAACTTTGAACTAATAATTCAATGATTGAAAACTGTCTCCAGTGGCTAAGTACCTCAAAGTAAGTGCCAGGCGATCGCTTTTCTGTAATTTGTAATTTTTTGGCGATTTTCGGTCCTAGCAAATTAATTAACAGTTCAAAATCACTGCTTGACATTCTTACAAAGTTGTGAAACAATGATCTCATTTCTCCACTTAAGCCAACGTCGTCAGTACATAAAATCTTCCAATAATACTTCCGTGCTATAATCAACTTTCCTTCTTAATTGAGAACTGACCCAATATATCGGTTTTTTTCTTCTTTTTATGTCATTTATGAAGAAAAATCCACAGTAAATTATAAAATCTCCGTCTTCAGACATTTCTCGGACACAGGATAAACAGAACTGAGAACAAAATCTGTCTGTTCAGTTGGAACAGTCTGTTTACAAAAAACAGAACTGTTTTCAAAAAACGAAACAAGTATTTTGTTTTGTTTTTTGAAAACAAAACTGTTTTTCAAATTGTCTCTTTGGTGGAATCCCGGCATTACGGATTCTATGAGCCATTATAGCTCGCTTGGTTTACAATTACAAGGAAAATAAAAATATTGTTGACTTGTTGAGTTCGCTAAATGTTTTCTAAGTAAAATTAAAACCTTTTGCTTCACAATTAAATAGGCAAAATTTTTAAATATTTTCCATATTTAGAAAAACATATTAAACTTACAGGTGAATCTAAAATGCGAAAGCTCAAAGACATCCGTCAGTTCGTGAAAAAGTCCGGGGCCTTCGATGGCCGCTTAAACTGATTTTTTCCCCTCCTCGCCAATTTATCTGGTATCACTATGGACCAATAGGTCTATGTGTGGCCTTGTGCCAACCGGTACAATCAAACCTAACCTAGTGGTGAATGTAATATTGAAATGTTTTTTTCTGAACTGAAAAATTTTAATCAGGAATTCGAGAGACGATTTGCAAATCTCAACAACCTTAAACCGATTTTTGAATTTATTTCATTTCCTTTTGGAGAATTCGATAAAGAGGATATTTCATCAAATCTAGTTCATACTTTACAATTGAATTCATCGGATCTAGTGTTAGAAATTTTAGCAATAGCACGCACAAATGAAAATTATATTTGAATTTTTTTACCATAAAAAATATCCATTATTGAGATTGGTGGCAATGAGGACATTTGCATTTTTTTGCTTCCATTTATCTATGTGAAGCAACGTTTTCCTAAATTAAAAACATCGAATCGCAACTTAGGAGTTCTCTGACTCTCTGACCACTTAATGGCATCTATTCGATTGTGCATCATTGCTTACAAGTCTAACTCTACAATACTTTGTGATGAAATGGAGTGTCACGCATATACATCAAAAATTAATCCAAAATATTTATTAATAAAGGAAATTGCACAAAGTAGTAAATGCAATGTACTTAATATATTAATATCAATAAAGACGTTAATTCAAATTTTATTTGTTTCTCATTCAACCCATTTTTCGAAGTCGATTGCGTATAAATTAAAAAAATTAATGTCGATCATACCAGTATTAAGTTTGCCCGCCCCTGTTATAGACTTTTGGCGCAATGTACATAGTCGATTTGGGTACTGTAATAAAATATAGCGCCACACGCCATAATACATGGCGAAAAGTACATAGGAGCAGGCGCTATGCTTATAGCCCTCCACGCCATGTACTATAGCGCTCCACGCCATGCAGGTGGCGTGGAGGGCTATAGTACATGGCGTGGTGGACTATAGTATATGGCGTGAAGTCCTATAAGCATAGCATGTGCTCCTATGTACTATGGCGTGTGGCGCTATATTTTATCACAAATCGACCGAAATCGACTACGTACATAGTCAATAAATTGGCGCTATGTGTTTTTTCAGTGCATCTGAAGATGATCCAGTTCGCATCCAACAAAAGGCCACGAACCTTCTCAGTTCTGAGCATTTGGAGGTAGAGCAGTTGATGTTAGGTGATGGAATTCTATCGACGAAATTCCTGAGGGATAAATGTCATCAAAGACCATATCCTCTCCTATACTCAAGAAGCTTGCTGACATTTATACATCTCCTCACACAGTAAGGCAGCGAGTTATATTTGGAGTGCCATGAGCCATGTAATATGGCGTGTGGGGCCATAATTTCTGCGCCATGTAATTATGGCGCTGGGAGCCATACTACATGGCTCAGGGTACTATGTACATAGCGTGTGGGACCATAAATGATGCACCATGTTACATAGGACCACGCGCTATGTAGATTCTGACATTATGGCGCGGGGAGCCATATTGCATAGCTCAGAGCGTATGGGGCCATAAATAATGCGCTATGTTACATAGCTCTCGGTGCCATGTGTGTGGATTTTTTTCAGTGTAGAAAGAGAGAAAATATATGTTTACATAGGGAATCTAGTGCACGGAAGGGTGGAGCGCGAGGCCTTGTTGGGAAAGCTTTTTGGTAGAGAGATGGATTGTGATTGCTTGTCCATTCTTTATATGTCTATGATGAAGACAATCATACAAGACAATAAAAAAGAAAATACCATATTGACATGGATTAACTTATACCAACACGTGCACTATGAAAAATCTATTACAATGCCAACGGAAAGACATAATGATAAATGCTGTATATTTGATTGCCAACGACATTGCCTATGTTAGAATAAGCGACTGTTTTTCCTCAACCTTTTGCACTAAGAAATAGATTACACCATATTAAGCCTTTTATAATTATTGATTTGTTAATAACAATAAAACAAAAATTAAAAATAAAGTAACGCGGTAAGTAGATTTTTCAGCGTTTTGTTTTTCAGGTCGTGGTTAATCAAAAGCAGAGATGAAACAGTATGCCATAATTCTCGTTAGGTTGAAGTACGAACGAAGGACTTTCAATGTGTTCACAATGATACAAATCACATAGTATACACCATTGCATCCACTATTGTGGAGAATATGTAAGAAAACCTTTTTGCAGTGGAGTTACTTATAAGTAAAATTTTATATTTTTCATATTTTGCTCCATAATCAAAGTTCTCACAAAGCTCAAAGTGCCCGCCGATGATCGGGTCCTTAATGTATGGGGCAATGAACAGCCCATAAAGCGAAAGTGCTCAAACATTTTGCTTTTCATGTCTGTCTGAAATTTGCAACAAGTTAATTGGGTCGATGTTTTGAAGAATTTTTGTATAAAAGTTATTCGTAATTAAATTGGATTAGCACATGTAGAAATTCCAAAGCAGTTTACCTTCAGGACTATTTTTATCTTAACGGGACGGTATTGATTTTTCGACATGAAAATATATGCACAGGTATAGTTCTAAAAAAGCAAGGCTTTCGGAGTAGTCAAATCCACTGTATAAGCTGTCGTCATAGAAAACTTTTTGTTTTATTCGCTAATAATATAATCTAAAATCATGCCTTTTTAAGCTTCGTCTATTACTTACTATACACAAACTACAAAATTTCAGACAATAGTTAAGGCTGATATCGCAACGCCTACAACGGTTCTCGGCCTTTAAGATCAAGACATTTATCAAATTGGCAAAGTGATTATTCGAAGGTAACTGAACCGTAAAGAAGAGTGAGTCCTCATCTACCCATCCATTACAGTTCACAAACACCTTTCATTCCATCTAGGCATCCATGAACGTAGCACCATTTCCAGTCGTTCATTAGATAAAGTAATTATGGTAAAACGTGAAAAGTCCCTTCATTCATTAATTGCTCAATAATACGTAAACGGCAAAATATACCCTTCGGCCATGCTTGGCGTTAGTAATGAATGTGTCCCATCAACTGATTCTGAGAAAGGTTCGGTAACTGTAAAATTGTTTCCATAATACTAATGAGATTTCTAATCCTGTTTTCGAATTAGCTATCATTATAGTTCGAAGCCTGTTTCTATAAACGAAGCTGTTTCTACGGATTTGTACATGTAGGTGAAATAATTTCGTATTGAAAACGTGCCTATTCAGATACAAATGCATAGGTTTGAAATGTGCATATGAATTGTATTTCTTATATTTCGAATACGATGAATTGCATTTACTTCTACTAGTAGTTTAACAATACTTTCGTATAAATGTTTACTGCAGTCTCGAGCTTAGTTTTAAAAATTAAAACAATTAAGCAGAGAATGAAAATTAAACAAGTCAAGAAACAACAAATTTATTATGATAAATCTATCAATAACTTAACAAGCACTATGTGGGGTCAATTCATTGGCAGCAATCAATTCGTAATAAGATCCTTCGAGCAACAATTAGGAACCAGGTGAAATTGCAGTTGATTAACAGCGAGGGTGTAATTAGTCTGGTCGGTGACGATACGGACAACCCGTACCGAAATGTATCTGACACTATCAACAATATCTAATTGTTTCATTTCCGTTCGACAACGAGCAATTTACTAGGGGACCAACAAATCACTTGTATGACTTGAAGGCAAAGAGTTGGGTGCACGTCAATCATACATTTCAGCTATTTAGAAAAAGCAGCTGTAAAATTCTTGCTATCAATTAAAATTCCGATATGTTAAACAAACAATGATTGAAAAGTATTTCCCGACTCCAAAGCTAGCATGGTTGATTTTTTCAGTTTCTCAGCTTACGTATATACTGTAAGAATTACCTAATTTGGGGTTCAGCGTATCTCCTTCATGCTATCTGGATAATCAGCAACTGACTGCAGTGGAGTCATATTTGTCGTTCAAACAAGACGACTTGAATTTTTCCGAAGGTTTCACAAACAACCCGTTCTCCAGAGCACGAAAACAAAGTAAAGTAACGAGTCTTGTTTTCAATGCATACGGTATGCGGATCCCATCCCAATACGGATTCGATGCGAGTCAACACTATAAAACTCAAATGAATTCTCATGTTCCATTTAATCAACGTTCGATTTTCGATGGTGTGCTTTCCTGATTGTGCACGTAGCTTGTACCTGGCACACATGACATGGTTTCTTTGTTTCAAACCCCCTGCCAAATCTTGTAAGATACAGTAAATTCTTAGACTCTTATAAGAACGCAATGCACTCTATTGGTTTATTTACTAGGAGCAAAGAATTCAAAAAGAGGATTAGTGCTGAAGGATGAAAGCAATGAATCCGACAATGTAACGAAATATGTTCGTAATATTTTGTTTCGCGAGTAATATCTAGTGCTCAAGCTTTGGAATTTGAAATTTTTCAAAGCGTCTAGTTAATGGCGAATGCATTTACGCTTACAATTTTTTTCTATATAACAATCAGAAGAGTTTCATTGATTGTAAACTCAGAAAGAAAAATTTGCCATTAGCAATAATAGCGGCATAGCAGTGGCAGTAGATGAACCCAATTAAAAATTTAGAAACAAGCCTAATTATAATTATCGTAACTGTAGGGACGTCGTCCAAAACTCTATATTGAGTTGTCTACAATAGTGAAATTGTAATTACAAGTGAAATTAAGGGAATTGAATTGAATAATTTTTTAAAAGCTGTAATATACTGTATTATCGTCTATATACATACATACATATACTAAAAAAAATGATGTTGCCGAGAGTTGCCTTGAGCAGGGAAGAATTTTAACAAACAGCAGTTTTGATTGCTATCGCGAAACCGATAATTTGCCCACACAAATACGAGGAGTATCGACAGAAGAATAGCAAAAAGAGCGAAGGATTAAGGATCGATCGAATGACTGCAGGAAACACGAGCAGGAGTACTTTCGTCCGCACAAAATTAACTCAAAACCATTTAACCCTGGAATGGTACGGTAAATTTTTCAATGATTTTAGGTACATGTTTTTACTAAAAAGATGGCAACAATAGTATTATGTACATTTTTTATTTTATCATTAGACATTAAAAGATTATATAGCTTCTAGCCTCATGGCAGTCGGAGTGGCCAACTGGCTGGTGCGCGACGAAATATATACCCTATGTGAGTAAAATTTACTCATCGGTACCATTCTAGGGTTAAGCATTTTACCAGGTTTATGACGAATTTTTAAAAATTTGTTCAGATTGTGGTTATCAGTTTTTCTTGATTCAACATTTACTTTTATTTCTTTCTAAATTTAAGCATGTGGGAGGCTAGGAATTTTTTTAACGACCGATCATTAAGTTTTGGTTTGAATGAAAAGACTCTGATAAGGAAGTTTCCGAATCGGTCCCAGGCTCTGACATGCGATGAAGAGGAACAGGAATCAGAATAGAACTATATCTAAGATTACGGCTCAGGTAAGCCAAATCAGCTAAATGGAAAAGGCCTTGTAAAAACTGATGCAGGCAAAAATTAATTGGTGGAACAGAGAAAGCAGGACTCCTAGCTGTTCAGACAATATGAGGAGCTCACCCCCACTCGCATGAGGAGCCCACCCCCACTCACAATGCATCAAGTAAAAGGAAGAAAAGGCAAGTGCGCAAACTGCGACGTAGAACACTGCTACAGTTATGTCCCAAACATACAAAAAATATGCGCAGGGCGCTAAGGGGGCGAACAACTGCTGCTATAGCTGAAGCTAAGTCAGCAAATTCTTCGAGGAGCCAAAAAATAGTCCCACCCTTACAACACTCTAGTCAGACTCCGAATACAGAATATATTTTCTCCAACACGGTTACGGAACAGCTGTGAACAGCCGCCACCGCAACATAATTTTAGCCTGGCTTGCTACCCACGTCATCGACCAGACTAACTACACCCTCGCTGTTAATCAACTGTAATTACCCACGCGTGACCAAAAAAGGTACCGGCCAGTCACCGGTGTCGTGGGTATATTGAGTGTCAGATTAGCTGTGTCACGCGATAACAAACACTGACACACATAAAAAACGGATAAATAGGACAGAATGGGGACCCACCAGCCCATGGCTCCACTGAGCCTAATTTTTAATGATTTAGTAGTCCATATTTATCTCACTAGACCGTTTAAATAAAAAAACCAAAAGTTTAACGAATCAAAAAAGCAAAAATAGTATTAAATAAATTTTAATACAAATTAAATATGCAGATAAAACAACAATTCAATAATATTTAAATCATAAAAACTAAAATTCTAATGACAATGTTCAAATAATACTAGTAACATTCATTCAATTGACTAATTTGAAGCCGGACGACGTTCCGTTCCTGGAACCACTGATATCTTTTTAATTATTTTTTTTTTGTTTAACTTTGAATTTAGTGCAAATTAGTAATTAATACAAAAATGAATTAAGTAAATCAGTTGCTTTGTAGGGTTATTCACCGAAAATTCTTTAGCTGCACGGACTTGCGTTCCACAGATCAAGTGCCGTCGATCTCGTTTTCTCTTGTAATTTTATATGAATTCACCAAGGATTTCGATGACGACAAGTAATCGTTTTTGTGTTATTGATAGCTATGTAAGTTTCATTGCGGTTAATTGCACCAGTATTTAATGAAGCCAAAAAATACCAGGCACCTTTAACGCACTAGTTTTCAATAAGTTGCTCACTGAAGCATAGCTCAATTGTTTATGTACATGCACACATTTACTGCCCCGAAACTAGGCATTACTTAGATCTGCAGCAATCTTTAATGCGTCGTTCAATATGTTTTAGCCGTAAACATTCATTGGATTCCATTGGATTCTTCAGCAAATACATCTACTAAAGACAATTACTTGGAAAACTCCAATACACTATTTCTTAGTTTAAAACTACCGAAGAAGCACCAAACTTTCCAAAAATCACTTTAACTGCACAATTTATATGGCTCGTATCTTAATTTTCTACAGAAAAATACAGCAAACACCCAAACCCTAAATCAAAATTAACATCACCAGCAACAATCGCCAACCTCTTATCAACCCCAAAAATTAAAAACATCATCCACGCTATCTCGATGAAAGTAAAATTTGAAAATAAAAATCTTCACGACACGAAAAATTCCAACTAACGTGTTTTTCCGCAGCTGACCACCAGTAGCCTTTCAGATTATTCAACAATAATCCCCGACCAATTCTTCATATCTAAAATGTTATCCCGCACTTTCAATTACCTACCTACGAGATAACTTGCCGATTTTTAGTCAATTTCAAAATTTTCGAAACCTGTTTTCTTTTGGAAACACCTTTTGGAAACAGCAGATGCCACCGCAAGCTACTTGGCTCAATAGCAGTCAGCATCTGCCAGCCTTGACAGGCATTGCTGCCGCGTACCGGTTCCCACCACCTGCCATGATCCATATATCTGCTCAGTGGAGCACATGCTGCACAGCTCACAACACATTTTTTATTTTGCTGGCTTGATAAAGCAGCTGTTGCAAGTATTGCTGCAAATCAGCTTTGCTCTGGCTGGTGAACCCACCGCAGTGCAATGGAACATGCAACAATTAAATCAAAGCCAGTTTTCGGATGGCTATTTAATCCATTCGATCGTTGCATGCGGCATAGCATTGGCTATGTTTGTATGACTGTGCGATTCAATCAATTTCTCAGCAGCACACGGGAGCGTTTTCAATACATGATGAAAAACATTATGATAGAAATTGTGCAAGGAATATTTTCTGGATTACCAGCTACAAAAACTTCATGTAAAAAGCTTTTGCAATGCTCTTTCCTAGCAATGTTTCTATTCTCACGTGGAGTACGAATACCGTGAGCAACAAAACGAAAGAGCTGATGCAATTCCTCTTTGCCTACGAGGTCGACATAGTTCTCATTCAAGAAATATTCCTGAAAGACGGAGATCATCTCCATTTTCCCAATTATTACTCATACAAAAACGACAGACTGTCACGTAAAAAGGCGATACAGCTATCCGCGTGATAAGAAATGTAAGCCCCCATCATATTCTTATTCCCTACATAGTCCGAATTGAAGCAACAGCAAACAAAATACACATTCAGTCTTTTGAGCTCTTGGCGATCTCTATATACAAATACCCAGGCTTACTCGGATTAGCCAACATCTCTTTAAACTCCCTGACCAGTTTTCGTAGCTGGATTTCGAAATGTTTATCACCGACTCTAAGGTGACAGGAGTACTGACAGAGCAAGGACTATTCTGAAAAAGCTTGTCATGAATAAACAAATTAGTCCACACATACCCAGTGAGCCTACCTACGTCGGAATAACCAGCAATCAACTATTAAAATCCCGCCACAGTGTAGGAACCACAGAACTAAATTAACTCTCATCCGATCATATGCTAGTACTCTTTATCATAGAAGACCGCTACATTGGCAATCCCCTGAAAATCAAGAAGGAAACTAACCGGTTGAAACTGCCAGTGACATCATTAGAGCGATCGAAACAGTAAAAATATCCCAGATACGAGAAGAATTCACCACTGAACCTGCAATAGCGCGTACCACTTTCGAGCTTCCGAGGAACATTAAAGAAGTAATACAAAAAAAGAAAACAACTTCGAAGAAAAATCAGGGGCACAGGTGAATCTAGCTTAAAAGAAAAATCATATCAGCCACCAGATCTTACTCCTAAGGAATGAACAGTGGGAAAATTTTCACTAGAGTATGAAGGCAGGTGATAATAATTGGAAATAGGCCAAATATTTCAAACAAGAGGACGAAATTGTTATAGGAGCAATCAACGGCCCGGGCGGATGCATATACAACAACGTGCCGAAAATTAAAAAATTTTGTAGGCACATTAAAGCTGCAATTCAAAGAAAACCCAACAATCGCAAAGGACTACGACCAGGAAGAAAAGATTAGATTGAGAAAAAACTACTAATATTCTAGCTACAACGACACAAAAAATTGAGGAGATTCGTTCCACTGAAATAGGAGAGACCAAAATACTAGCTGTCTCACGCTATTACCAGACAGTAAAATCCAAGATATAACAGACATTGCCAAAGAGATCTTTCGTACGAAAAACTTTCCAAATCCATAGAAAAATCCGACCCTTATTCTGGTTCCAAAACCACAAAGATATAATGTTTCCTCAAACCTGAAGACCAATTAGTCTCCTTTCTTTTATCAAAAAGCTGGTCCAACACATAGTACTTTCACGACGGGAGAAACTGGTCACCAAAAAATGCATATTCGCTGAAGGGCAATGTCTTCAAAACCCACGACTCTACCAAGCTGCAGCTACTAGGGTGGCTCGGTACATTATGACATCAAAAAATGGTAAAAAGGTAAAAGGTGACATTGCCAAGGCATTCAATAAGGCCGGGCATGCAGGTTATCGTTAAAGTGAATGATTTTGATGTTCCAAAACCCCTAATCCAAATTATTTGTCCACTAATACCCTATACACTGAGGCATCCCGATGGTGCCCACAACAAAAAAAAACCCTTTTTGTTGCATACGACATTTGCATCTACTATACATTTCGAAGGGCATAATCTAAAACCACAAATCTTCAGCAATACATATACATTCTAATGACATACTTCCAAAAATGGAAGATGCGGATCATCGCGAAAAAAATGCATGTAATATTTTAACAAAAACCAAACCGGCTGAAAGTAGAGAACGGTATGCTCACGAGGTTTAGTGCCGAAAAACGAGTTTTGGAGGAAACTCGAATCGGAGTCAAATCTCGGCTGCAAGGGGACCCACTTATGCCAACGCGGAAGAAGTAACTTTTACCAGACACACAACACGAACGAACAATATTGCCATGAGGAAATTTACAAAGGCAACCTAGTACTTCGGAAACAATAGTTTAGTATATAATATCGGATTCAAACGGGATTGAGATTGAAACAGTGGGATTGAAACCTAAAACAAACTGCTTTTTTTCCATTAGCTACGTTTACATAGCGGACTGATATAGGGATTGAGATTGAAACAATGGAAAGTGAACGTGTTATTTAAAGGTCTCGATTCGACTGTTTCAATCTCAATCCGGTTTGAATTAACTTTCAAGTCACGTTGTATACGTAGCTATTGTTTTAATCTCAATCCCTAAATTAATCCACGTTGTATACGTAGCTACAAAAGGATTTATAATGAATAGAAACCATATACAATTACAATATTCGTGACAAATCTCACAAACTGTTTGAAGAAATCGGCAGGCAACCCAACATCACTCTTAAATCTATAAACACTACGATCACACAGTAGCAGATCTACAAAGAAACGATAAATAGACAGAACACACAAAAGAAAGGTGGCAAGAACGCAAGAACGCTCTCTGCGAGGAAGGGAGTCAAACTGCAACTGGCATTCAATATATTGCAGTACCCTAAAAGCAACACTGTAGAAACCCACGTTGGGCGCCATATTTGAGATTTGTTTGAATACTGTCATTTCAATCTAAGCAAAAAATGAAATAACTACACATGTCTTTCTTGGGGAAAATTGTATGTGCACGAAGCAGAAATCAGTTGCCCGCCCGTTTTCGTAGTAAATTTGTAGTAAAGGAAAGGAGTTTTTTTTATTTATTAGAGTTGCTTGCTCCTAAGATTTGCTTACCTAATATGGTGTAGGTCCTCCTTTTTACTTAAACGCTACTTCCAGTCATCATAGTATATTACCTTTAAGATTATATTTGTTATATTTTCGATAGTTTTTTGTATATTTTCTACATGTTTTTTATCATACTATATATTAGGTTCGTTTTTTTGCACTCTTGGGCAGGGTAAGTTAAGGTAAGTATCATTGAATACAATAACAATCGCTGTCGCAGTAAAGTTACAGCGGCAGCGATTTTTGTTGTATTCAATGAAATAACCTATACATACCTTAACTTACCCTGCCCAAGAGTGCAAAACAACGCACCTAATTTAAGATAAATGATATAACATTGCATCCACTGGATAAACGCCGACTTTGCCGTTCGCTCTCTGCAACGGATCTTGAATAACAATACTTAGCATCTGCTGAATGCTTAAGTTAGCTGTTATGCTCAGGTTAATGTCATGGTCCATACGTCTACAATGCAAAATTTGTGGTGAATTGCAATAGAAGCCCCAGCTACATTGAATTTGATCTTATATTAGTCTTATATTAGTGAAGAATTTTTTATTTTTTATTGGTATTACGTTAGTGTAGAAATTACTTCGAAATATAGTGACGCAACACGTTAAAGTCCTCCCCTGGTGTCGAAAAACTAGCACCTATCAGGTGCCCCCACGACTACTTTAGTTCTGTCAGGAGGAGTCCCTTAGGCAACCCTCGTCTCTTTTCAGCCGCAATACCGCCTCTACATATTCTGCCAAGCGTATCCAAGCGTCTTCTGAATGCAGCATCGCCTTAACAATCGTCTACGGCAACGCAGGGCCAATCGCAGCCCAAAGCGCTTCCCATTCTCACCTGAAGCGCAGGCACTTGAAGAAAGTATGCAATGCATCATCAATTTCTTTAATGCAGTATTTGCAGCAGTCCGTCTTGACTTTTCCCATTCTACGAAGGTATTTCTGATAGAAATTTGCACAGTTAGAAATTTATTTCATCGTGGTCACGACTAAGCCAAGGTTTTATGGCGCGAATCAGCCTAGTCATCCATGCCCCTGTTGTTCTCATAGCCCAGCGTCCGTCCCAAAGATCACGCATTCGCGCTCGTGCTTGAGCGGCTTCTACCTCTCTTTTCACCTCTTAACTATTCAGAAAGATCTCCCTGGGCTCGTTCGCCAATAAATAGACTGGGATTATCCTTGCTTTGACCAACACGGCGGTGCCTGATACCGTCCGGTAGCTCCTGGTGATTTGTAGAACCCCTCTGCGTTGAACGGTCGCTATCTTAGCTTGATATTTTGCAACTTTTAAGACGGTGGTCCAGCGCTCCACATCATATAGCAACGTTGAATGAGCGGCCATCATAAGCAGTTTGCGTTTATTCGCGCTAGGACCGCAAACGTTTGCCATGAGTTAACTCAGCGAGATGCCAGTCCTCAATGCCCTATCGCATGCTTTTTGGATGTTTCCCCCAAAAGTCAGCTTGAAGTTAAAAGTTACTCCGAGATACTTCGCAGATTTTTTGGTCTCGACTTCTTCGGAGTCGACTGTCGTGGGTGTGACGGTTAGTATCCTTCTTTTCGTTAGCATGATTATCTTTGTTTTCGAGATCACCAGCTAAAGACCATGGTTTTCCATCCAGGCTTCAACTCTTCTCTTTACTTGATTCAATTTGAGCTGAGCAACGTGACGGTTTCTCTAGGTAATGACAGCTGCTACATAATCAGCGTAGCCTACCAAGAGCACACCTTCCGGCATTTCAATGCGCATGAACGCGTCGTATGCAGCATTCCAAAGATCTGCCCCGAGAATAGGCACCTGTGCTGCTCCGGCAGAAATATTTTACCGGATATTTCCCTGCTTCGTCTCATATAAAAGACGACGGTCCTTCAGAGAGTCTCGAGCCATGGCGAACAGGTAGTCCTGTATCTGAAAATTCCACTCAAGTGCCTCTAAAATATATGCCCATCTCGCTGAATTAAAAGCGTTCCAAACATCCAGCGTGACTAGAAATACGATCGGACTGGCCTGGTGGTAAGCAGCCTCGGCTCGCTCTACTGCGCCAAATACTTCGTAGATTGCACTTATTGTTGAGTGGCCATGCTGATTTTTTCGAAAGGCCACCTGCCCTTCGTATTCCCGCCTGTAGTCGTGGCTTTAATAAGCCTTCCAGGAGTTTCTCCGCCCTATCAAGCATACCGAGAGGTCTGTACGTAGATGGTGTGATATAATCTCCCTTTCCCTTCGGAATCAAAGCAAGCCCTGTCTCCTTCCAGCGTGATGCGAAGGCACCCACCAACAAACACGCATTTTACATTCGCAACAACGCAGATTCTCCACCAGAGCTCTCAAAACTTCCGCTGGAATGCTCTCGGGCCAGGAGCCTTTCAGTTTTTCATTTTGAGAGCTGTAGTACGAAGTTCCCCCAAAGCAAACAAAGGTACATCTTCCTGATGGACCATGAGACCGTTTTCAACTCTCGTGTGATGCACTGAAAAAAGCGAGTCTATGACGTACTTCAGCGTATCTGCCTTCAATAGTGGGCCAGGACCCATTTGAGCAAGTCTACCAGAAATTTGTTTGTAGCCCCGCCCTCATTGGTTTTAGTTCACTTCATCGCAAAGTGCTTGTCACATTTGTTTTTTTCCTAGCTTTGATAGCCCTTCCAAGCTCTTTTTCGCTTTTTTGTGCTCTGCGGCAGTTTGGGATGCTTTTGCTCTACCGATAGATCGCTGAGACCTACGCCGGTACGCTAGAGCTCGTCGCCTCAGTTCCACGATCTCTTCGGTCCACCAATAAGCTTGTTGCTCCCCAGGAGTTTGTCTCCGACGTGGCATCGAGAAGTCGCGCGCTCGCTTGATTTCCCCCATGATTAAGTTCACTAGCGTATTGACCTCCACCTTGTCTATCACTAGCCCTACTCCTTAGAACATAGAGATATAAGGAAATGAAACAAACGTATACATATACGAAATTTAGTGAAGCATTTTTACTACAAAGGTAAAATCTATAAATAGAACAAATCGAGAGAATTGCTACCTCAGATATTCCCCTTGGTTTCCCCGATACCAGAGCTTTTGTTGTTGCTGAGTAAGTAATTGTCAAATTCGCGTGCACATGGCCAACTATTTTTCTCCATCTATCTCACTCTATCTTTCTGTTCGGCACAGTAAGTGAATGTCAAATTCGCTTACTACTACTAACAATTTGCCTAGGCAAATTGCTTCACTTCTCACTGCCATTTTCATTTCCTTATATCTCTCTCTTCAGAGCCCTACTCGATCTGCGCTGCCCTCACCAGCAAAGCTATCGTTGAGCGACTCCAAGAGCTTTCTCCTATCTAACTTGCAAATATTCCAGCCAAGTATTTTCCGACTGGAGCTTTGCGAGTTTTTGTTTCCTCTGATAGCCAGAAGCTGATGTAGCTATGATCGCTGCCAGAATACTCTTCCATCACCCTCCAGTCCCTTGTCAGCAATGATAATGCTTCTAAAACGAGAGTTAATATAGACTCTCCGAGCTCCGGTCTGCGGTACGTAGGTGTTAAACCCCTATTTAGTACAGACGCGTTTGGTCTAGCTACCATCTCCACAATTAATTTTCTTCGTATGTTCTGGATTGGCATTCCACACTCCAAAGCTCTCGCGTTGAATTCACCAGCCACCAGCAATTCACCTGGCAGATTTCGTAAAGTATCTTCTAGTTCTTCTATTTTAATACGAAATTCCCTAATTTGGTCGTTTGACAAGAAATATCAGCTGAAAAAATTGATATATTGGTTTTGGATCAAAACATATCCATCACCTGAGCTCTGCTGAGCGTCTGCAACGCATAGAGCTGCATAGCCTGAAACGTCTGCATACCAAGACTCTGGTTTTCTCCTTCGATATGATATCCTAATCATTTCCATTTGGGCTCTGGATTCGTACACCAACTGCGTGAACAAATTTTTCGCCGTCTGATATCTCTCTGTGTTCGCTTGGAGAATCCTCATTTTTAAAGCTTCTTCTTCTGCGCTTCAAGTGCTTCTATGAAAGCTTTTCACGCTCCTGACCGTAGAATGTGATTAGCTTCTCCTGGTTTTGCCTTCTCATTACACAACAAGCAGAATGGGTGAACGGTGCATGCTTTTTCGAGATGGCCAGTTTGACCACATTTCGAACTTTCGCTGCTCCTATCTGGTCCTTTACAATCCTTTTTCATGTGATCGTAACCCATACTCCTTAATTTGGCATTCAACCGGCCAATTCTTATTCGCCCATCCTGAATTAGCTTCATAGCTGTAGCGTCCTCAAATTCTACTTTGGCTTTCCGCATTTCCGATTTCCCTCTTCCGAATCGCAGCAGCCACTTCTTCTTCGGTTGTAAAGCTGTCGAGGTCAAGGATCTTGACTTTGTTCTTGGAAACAAGTTTCTTAACCTCTCCAAGACCCTCTGCCACCGTTTGAATGGCCTTACCAAATCTCACGATATTCTCGCACTTTGCGTGTGTCACGAGCACTCCGCCGTCTGCCGTCTTTCTTATTTGACGTACTTTTGCCCCTACATTGCTTGGGCTCACACCTCTGCGGATTTGTTGAAGGACCTCCGCGTAAGTTTTTCCTGGGGCGGGCTTTGCGGTTTCTTTCGTCTTTCCTTACGGGATTCGGACTGCATTTTTAAAGGTAGTTTTTCAGGAGTTGCTACGGACATCGACCTCTCCTGCTTGCCGTTACCCTTCCGAGACCTTTCAGCAACAGTTACTCAGGGGTTCTGATCAGTAACTACTATCTCGGATCGTGGTATAGCCGTGTTTCCGTCATTAGGGTCAGATTCAGACTGAACACAGCCATGAAGTCGTTTATAAATATTAGAAGCACTACGACACAGACTATTTTCTTCCTTAAACCCACACGAAAAAGATTTTCCAAAAACCATGAAGCAAAATAACTATCAATTAATCTCTATTAAGAGATATTTCAATTAATATTTCCATCTTTTAACAATTTCGCTCAAAAAAGCTCATTCAAAATATAAATTGTAAATGTCAGTTAAATCGTTAGTACTTGAAACTGTAGAAGTAATTCAAGCTAAGTTTTAACATCATTTCGTTGTTATTATTTTTCGCAGATCAATCATCGTTGCATAGTTTTTTCCGCTACTAGTGCACTTGTATTCTACTGAGCGAACAAAACCATCCCATAATATACACATGTACCATGCCCTGCGAACAGAAGAAATATGAAACGTTAATTTGCGAAAAATAATTTGAAGTTGACGCAGATCTGCAAATAAATAACATTTGCGCATCCGAAGATGTACACTGCTTTATGCACAACGCCCCAACGAGCAACGTATTCCTCGAACTGCATAAAACAAAGATTTAATTCATAATTTAGTTGGCTGCTGCGAAAGCGAAAACTGAGCATAATTATGATGATTTTGATAGATTCCCTGATACGAGCAAATCTCGTTCCGGAGTCAGGGCTGCATGCTCAAGTAATTTGAATAAAAATGATTTTAATTTCGCTCGAAACCACTTGTAAGCGGGAACTGTGTGTACAAGTCTGTCTGTTTGTACTCCATCCTAGTTGGCACAGTTGCGAATCCAGCTCGTTCACTTGTTCGCCTTCTCTCAAGTGGATTTCAGTTTCAACACAACATTTCCGTTCTTGGCTTCTTGCAGACGAGAGTTGGTTGCGATTCGGTCGGACTTTTAGCCATGGAAGGGACCACGCGGAGTAAGACAAGGAGCACAGAAGAATTGCCACCATAAAGATAATATCTCGACTCTGCACTGTGCGCGTTGCGTTATTGTGTTTTGTTTGCGTAAGACAGTTCTTAGGCTTTTCTTTTCTTTAAATCTTAAGCCGTATACTAGTACAGACTGATCTCCACGACTCTAGAGGAATTCGGTTGTCTTTGTCATGGAAATGTCGGAAACTGAAAAAGAATAGCTGTTTGTTGAAGTTTTCCACTTTATTTGACTTTCATTTTATTCCTTTTTTTTTGTTCATGTTTAAGACCTCTGTTTAGTGAATAACAACTTGATTTCTGTTTCTCTAAGTCGCTGTTTCGACAAACTGGCACAAGGAGATACGAATCGTTAGCTTTCCGGCAGTCACTTCCACTTCTACTTGCTCCGTTCCGGATTAACTCCCGCTGCCCGAGAAAACTTTCTGTTTCGATTCAGGAATTCATAGCATTGATCTATTGATGCTTCACATCTTTTATTTATTGGCATTTTATTACATGACAGATATTTAAAAATGATGTCGGCAACTTGATGAAAGTTTTCTTGGGTATCGACACAGTGGCACATAAATCAGGAATTCAATTGAGCGATTTGGTTTAAGGGTTTTCATACTACTCTTTTAACTTGATGTGAGAAGAAGGATGAACTGATTTTTTTTTTGGAAATTGTTAAAATACGTAAAACATTACTATAGGAGGAATCTTTTATATTTTCGATTGCTATTCACTTAACAGGAAGGGAATAGGAGTCAACATGTTTATGCAGAGCGTCATTCACGCATAGTTAAGATAATATAACCAATAGTCTTCATTTCTACAGTAGTTTCACTTTTAAATAGAGTCTTTGCAATACATATAGTACTTAATATTTACAACGAAATATTTATTTTTCGCTACATCATTACAGACTTAGTTTCCGAGAAGACAATAAATACTTCGAAGCACGAAAGTGAACCACAGTCAGTCTTTTTTTTCAGCAGCAGAAGAATAAATCATGCATTTTTCCCATTGTATCATGTCGGATCGGAAAACACATGATCAGTTTAAGTAAATATGTATATCCAAACTTAAAAGTGACCAAGCATTTCATTAGCCTTATTCCTTATTATTCGTTTTAAATTACGCATCTATCGAGCATAAAATTAATTATCATATATCAGTAGGATAAAAATGGATCATTCTCTGCAATACTGTTGCACGTATTGGCTAGATGGAATATTTTGGGGCCCGCATAAAGCTACCCCCGATTATTCGCCACCTTGTCACAAGATGATGGATTATATCTTTGCATGTGGCAGCCAGACTGAGTCTGGAAACTGGCCTGTGCTAGATTCGCTCAACAGGCCGGGGCTCGGATTCTGCAGGCCCAACCTCATTTATAACTGCAATGGAGGACCTTTGAAGAAGACAAGTTAGCATTGTAGAAGAGTCATCGTCGGCGAGTTTAAGGTTTCAGATTCCGCAAAATGAGTACAGCGTTAGCTATAAGTTCGAAAGGGAAAGAATGACCGCTTTCAAATTCTAAAAAAGAATGGGAGGCACTGAAGGGAACGACTTGGCGACAACAATGAAAGTGTTTCCCTGAAAACTGGATATCAGGCACAAGAAACTAAGAGCCTATCTGGAGAAGCGATAAAAAGATTAGCTGGTGCTACCAGCGCGGGGCAGAAACGTTGAACGGATGACTGTATTGAGCGGATCCACGCCAGCTGGACATAGCATACCCGCCAAGGCTGCAGGACAACAAATATACCAAATTTATCACCGGAGGAGCGCGGAAGAACTAACTTGCCACCTTCATCACTGAATCCTCTTAGCATTCCAAGCAAATTCCTCTATTTTCCCGCACAAGAGAGGTATTGCAAATAGTCACCAAGCTTGATGTTTCCAAATCTGCCAGACCTAATGGTATTTCGCCCCTAGCACTAAACCTCTGCTCTACTAACTTCTGCGCAAACTATTTTACCTGCCATACTTAACTGGAATATTTGCTTCCGCATGGTGGCGTGCAAACGTTCAGCCTATACCCAAAAAGTGGGAGGCCTGTGATCCCTCTAACTATTGACCAATTGCAATCATTTCGGTTCTGTCTAAGGTATTTGAATCAATCGTGAACTCAAAATTAATGAAATATCTTGAGGTGAACCGTCTTATTAACAACTGCTAGAATGGTTTCCATTCTAGGCGCTCCATTGGAGACTTACTTATATTTCTCACTAAGAGATGGAACCATTCTCTCCACAACTATGGTGAAGCAATGGTCATTTCTGTTGATATTTCGAAGGCCTTTGACAAAGTCTGGCACCCAGCCCTATTAGCCAAACTTCGTGCATTTGGTCTTCACCCCGTCCTCATCAGATGGATTGAAAGTTTCTTCGTAGGCTGTTCATTTTAAGTTGTTTTGGATGGACTCCAATGGCAGAGTTCCACATGATACTGTCCTATCATCAAATCTCTTCATTTTATTTATAAGTGACCTTCTTTTCTCTACTTTCAATTCGATTCATAGTTTTTCCGATGACAGCACCCTTGACTTCGCATACTCTTTTGACAGAATGGTCAACTCTCACGAGAATGCTACCTCGCAGATCGCATTTTGCATCGCTAAAAAGGTCCTATTAAGCATTATCGTTTGTGGCTCAGCGAACCATGTTGTGTTTGTTTAATGTGTCCAAAACCCAATGCTGGCGTCTTTCGCTCAAGCTTTATCTTCCTCTTGCTAGCCACACTATTTCCGTTGATGGTATTGTATGATATTGTTGAATCACCTTCGCTAAACCTATTAGGATTTAACATCTCGAGCAAACTAAGCTGGATCGGCCACATTTTCCACATTGCAAAAAATGCATGAAATGTGTTGGTTTACTTCAGAGAGGCAAGAAATACTTTACATACACCATCAGACATAGCGCACATCTACAAAACTTGAGTATAACTCCCATATATGGGCGAGGACAAGTTGCACTGCTTTAGCGGAACTAGAGAAAGTCCAATGCAAAGCTTCAAGCTTTTTGACGATGAAACTATTACTAAACATATTGAATTCCTTGAGTATTGACGTAATGTGGGTTGCCTTTCTCTTCCTTATCGCTGTTGCTATGGTCTTCATTCTAACGAAATATCAAGTCTGCTCCCTTGTAGAGCACCTCCTACGCGCAACACCCGAACCCCTAAACCCGCTCACACTCATGCCCTTTCGATCAGTGCCAGTCGATCCGTCAAATTTCACGATTTTTTCTTATCTTAGAAAGTACAATTGTGGAACAGCCTACCATCTACTATTTTCCTCGCCGACTATAAGCCAGAGTCATTCGAACGAATCGTGCACCGCTATCTTCTGCTTTTCCATAAATTCTCCCTTTCTTTAAATTTCCTTTCACCAAGGCTATTCTATAGCATGATAAGGTATCGCCTGAGCATTGGCATCATCAAAGAAAAAAAGTAGAAGCGAAAGCCGATGCCAGAGTTCCTTGTACAACGTGCCAAAAAATGTTAAAATCCGCGCAAGAAATCTTGGTTAGGCTGATCCTGCAGACACACAAATACGTCAAGTCCGAAAATAGGGGAGAAATCGTACACAGAGGCTGTTTCAGGTAAGGCCAAGACAGAGGCCGTTTACAGGTAAGGCCAAAAAGGATTACATGAAACAAGCTGTGGAAAGAAAGTCGAGGCCAGCTTACAACTTCCAACAAGCGAGGTCTATGGACGCACCTGCTTCAAGGAAGGATTGTCTGAAAAGAATCGTTCTAAAACTTGGTACTGACAATTAGCTTAGCATCATTATCCTTCATCTTCAACGAAAGTTTAACGCCACTGTAGTGAGTTGATAAGACATCTCATCGTGATCTCATAAAATTTGTCGAAGATTCCATGTCCGGCCCTGATGATGATGTCCAGTCCTTGAACCATCAAAAACAACTCTCAATCTCGTAGTGGTGCTATCAGGTTACAGCACAGAATGGTCAGGTGGATAAAAATCTAGAGAGATGGATTGATCGTATACCTGTTTGGAATCATCCTCCCCTTTGAGCAGTCTGATTCGATTGACCCAGATTTGTTGAGCGTGAACTCAAACTCGACTTGATGCCGTATCTCTGTGGGGCACTTCATGAGTGTCAAAAACAAATATGCATCATATTCGTATTTTTCTGGTGAAGTTTGTTCGTTGATGCACCTTGAATGTTTAAGAACCGGTGGAACTGACAGGACCAAGAAACAACCACTCGAAAGTTGATAGTTGGGCCGCCGCGCTAGTTTATTAATGCCTGATGGTACTGGGTTTGAGAATTGGACTAAATTGATCAGCTAAGAGGATAATTAAGGCCAGAATCAGCTAGTTAACATGCCACCTACGACGAACTTCGACTTAGACTTTTCTGTGCAAGAATGATATAGTGATTTAACCCCGCCTGTTGGGTTTGTACTGTCTTTTGATCTCGAAGACATAAAATTGTGACAAAGAGTTGCTGTCTTGGAAGCCTCAGATAATGTACGACTAACTCAGTGATGACTGACAGCTAAAAGCCTGTGTAAATGAGCAATCTGACTGTGTATGTGACTAGCAACGTCTTCAAGTTTGCTAATGCTATCGCAAGCAATGTAGTTTAATTTGATGAACCCATTGCTTTGTCCGTGGATATCGGTCGGGACTGTGCATTAATTGATGCATTGGCCGGCATGTATAATAAATGATGATTGACCCATTCAGAGGATGAATTTACCGTTGAACCGATCTAAGCTTTCTCTACTGTGGCCTGCCCTGTATTGTTATGACATAATGATGACTTGACGATTATCCCGTTCTCTCAATGTAGTGATTGTTCGGATGTTGCAGCAGCAGTTTATGGTGGCCGTGATGGTTCATCAACATCGTGTGATGGTTTCAGTTACACTCTTTACCGAGCTATTCGCTCTTGCATGGCTGTGCTGAGGAGTTCATGCATAATCCTTTAGTCCTCCAACTAACCTCTGCCGGCCTTCAATCTTATCCAATGTCTGAATACTTGGGACATGTAAAGATAAAATGATCCTCCTTGCACATGTTAAAAGGCTGATGCTACTTTTGCTGAGATAGTTGTTGTGTCATTTAAGAGCCGTAGTCGTTGTTTGGGGGCTTACATTGATTTTGATGATAAAGAGGTTGGCTTAACTCGTTCAACAGCCCGCACCATAGCCGTTCAATAGTACTCAATATGCTTGCAGCATTCGTATGATGTTGATACTATAAACCTAACAGGAAACATTCGCACATATTCTGCCCAGCTCTGATTGGTTGAAGCTCCTTAGTGGCTACCGTGGCCGTGTACTTATGCTTGGGGAGAGAATGGTGCAGTTATTCCTTGATAATGTGCCTTTTGCTTTCATACTAATTGGTGAGGAGTTCCTCAAGTTATTGCCATTGACTCATCTGTATACAGCAGAACCAGCAACTCATCGATACGCTGGGCCCGTGCAGCAGTTAACTTATTTGATATCTGAAGAATTAACTTATCTAACATCTGTAGAATTTTTGCAACTCAATGTAACTGAATTTATAAAAAAAAAAACCCTGTTTCTTCATCCACTGCCTTGCTAATGGTGCTGTTGGAACCGTCACGAGCTTGAGGTTTGTTCCTATCTTAAATTTGCTCTCCGCAGCCTGATATGATTGGGAAAAATATTTGTGTTTGTTCATTGAAGCTGGTCATGTAATCTCAGCTCAAATGTTTTATGCGACTATTCTACTTGAGTCGCCCACACCTGAACATAACTCATGGTAGTAACATCCGAGGTGTGACGGAGCTGATCAACAAATTCGCTCATTGAGTCAAGCCGTGACCACTGAGATGCTATTTTGAACAATAGCTCCACCGATAGTTGATTTGCAAGTGAGATTGACCGTGTCGAGAAGCTGCTGGTCGCATTGCTTCTTCGTACGTTCATAAATTTTCAGCTTCAGTGTCTCAAAAGTTGGGATTACATATTCAGACCAGTACAGCTTCCAAATCCTACCCTTGTGGTACACCAAGATTTGCATCACACACCACCCATCAGACCAGAAAATTGCACAGAGACGCAGACTCGAGCGATTAGTCAAGCAACCATATATCTCTAGTAAGTCCTGGGTGTTGAATACATATTACCGCTTTAGTTACTGAATATCTTTTATGAAATGATCATTTTCAAATTTGTACAGTTCGTTCCTCAGCTCTTTTTCAAAAGAATTCATCAACGGCATTCTGATAATTTTTTTCCGACTTTTCCTATCAAATTCCTCATTGAAAAACTACCGTTAACGAAAAGCAGCCATTATTTAATCTATTCTCGTAATCGCTAACACCCTCTGCTTATCTAAACTACAAGCTCCCCCAATTAACAACAGAATTAATTTCTCGTTTTCAAACATTTATTACTTAAATTTATTATTTAAATTATAATTATGAATTTATTATTTAAATTATCACGTAAATCCATGGAGATTATTACTGGAACTGCAGCCATAGGCAATTTGAAGATTTCTGTGACCTATCGAAATGATATTACCAACCATAATATCTGTATTGGTATCACTTACGAATATATACGAAGGATAATTTTCAGCTCTTCTCAAGAATACCTCAAGGCTATTTTGAAAATCGATACAGCCTTGAAAGATGACACTTGTTATTATTATCTAGGAATAAATTCAGAAATATATTCGTCAGTCTCTATGCGTAATAATTCAAAATATATCATTTCTTTATGTACGTTATTAATCTCTCGCATTTATCATTCTAATTTATTTTACAATTTTTACCCAGCTCAAAATTAACAAATTATTATTGTCTAACCATACTTCTAACAAAATCAAAGCATCTAAATCTAAATTCAGGCTTGAGGCTTGATTAATAAAATTTATTATGGCTCTTCAAAATAATTTTAATATTCAAACACAAAATACTAATTTTTTCTAAATCACACAAGTCATTAGCGGATTCACTTAATTTGCCGTATTTATAACAGATGATGCATTATTCGCGACGAATACCGCATACACGCTTCGCTCAGAAGCGAAAAGTCTGCAACTTACGGCGGGGTATTTTCTTGGAGCTAGTGCCGCTTATTCACTCCGTTCTCGTGGGCAACGACCATCCAAAACTACCTTCTTTAATCCTATTTGGGAATATAAGGGTTAAGAATTGCCTGCAGATGTTAATTTGTGACGAATTAGCACCCAACATCGACAAATGCTTTGCGATTTACGACACATCTAGAGTCGTAGAAATATACGGTAGTGTATACGCGTGTTTTTTCCGGAAACGTGCTGGCCTTCTTTAAGTCTACATAAAACCTATGAGATCTGTCTTTTTTCCGAACCAACAAGATAGTTGACGACCATGGGCTCGGCGTTAGCTCGACCACTCCCATCTTCAACAGCTGGTCTAATTTCACATTCACAAGCTTCGGAACAGCATATGAGATAGTATAATATCGATATCTGATAGAAGATTTGTCTTAATGGTGTGGTTCTTGTAACTTGCATAACCCAAACTGCTCCTCCAAGGCTTGCCTAACTTTCAGATAAGTGGGACTGATTTGGCTATGCTTTACCCAATGACATTCTTTGCTTAAACAATTGACGTCCACTACTATTTTTGCATATCCCAAAGATCCACAAAATGCTTACAAAAAAATATTTTAAGTATCACTATCTGGGGAAAGGAGAGAATGACCAAAGATTCTAGAATATGCTCTCTGTCAATCAATGTGACCTTCCACTATTCAACTTCACCTTTCGCACAAGTCTCTTCTTCAATTTTGTCTTAGGTCACTACCAAACCCTTAACCGCCAGTCGGAATGTAGTAATTTTTGATGCTAGTGCTCTCAATCTCTTCTTGTAAATGCGGATGGCTGTCATGAATATTTTTTTCTACTTCGTAGTTTGCATTCTGCTGATGATCCCGTGGTTTCTGCCGCGCTTCGTCCTTTGGTAAGCACACCGGTCGTTTCCTTATCCCCGCGGACTGGATCCAGATCAAGTTTTCTGTCCACTAGCTCTCGCCTGATAGGTCTGTCATGCGGACAAACGTTCTTGATAATACGGTCCACATACGATCTTCATAATCCGAAGGCAGGGCCTATGTTTAAAGCTTCTCAATTGGCTGGTCCCAGCACCTCGCAAAGCAGCGATGAGCATGGAACGAAATCAGTGCCCTCGAATTAAAAAGGTATACTACGAGTCTACAAAGTTGTGCGTTTGAAAGCCCTTTGCCTGATGCCCCTCTTTAATGCGCTCAACTAAATTTAAGGCGCCATTTGGTTCAATTCGACGAATACATTATTTTTGGCTATAGTGAGGCTATATCCTGCGTTGTCCAAATTCGATCCTGACTTTTGCTCTCAAAAAATCCAATGATGACTTATCGCCCGTCACATTTCCTACCATGCCTTTGCTGCAAGCTCCCCGTACTTCGTTTTCTAGTCAAACGGGTATTCCGCTTCTACCATATGTTCAACGCCGTTGCATGGAAGTATTATTGCAATACCCTGAAAAAATGTTCCATTAGTCATTAGATCGAAAGTAAATCCTGCCAGATTTTTCAGACAAGTAGTGCTGAAAAACATGTTTGGAGAACTTTGAAGAAGTTGAACCATGCACATAAGGACATCCAATTTTCAATAGAAATCGAAAAGAATGAGAAATTACCCTTCTTGGAGTTAATGGTCATAAGAAAAGAAGGTCTTCTTAGATTTAACACCATCCACGTCTGATCATTCGCATTCCCAAAAAAATGGCGCCCTTTAATTTGATGATTCACCGGCTATTAACAGTGCCCATAGATCAGGAAAGTTTTCACTCAGAAGTTAAATATATTAAAGATACGGCGAGAAAAAATGGGTTTGGCGAGAAGATAATTGGAAATCTTGTCAAAAAGAAAAAGTATAGAATACAGCGTGATCTTTTAACGACGCTTTTTACGCAGGAAAAACAAAAAAAAAACAACCATAACAGTTCCAATTATTTTTTGGTCAATATTCAAAAAAGTTCGGGAACTTCTTGAACGCTTTGATATTAAAGCGGTTCCAACTAGTAAAACTAAAAAATTAGGTCCTATATTATGTCACGTGAGAGATAAAAAAAATGTGGATTTTATAAAATTACCTGCTCAGAATGCGACAAAATATACATCGGTCAAACGAAATGGTTAGTTGGTGTTAGACTAACGGAACATAAACGGATAGCAACTTCAGCGAGGAAAAGGAATACAACATTAGTACGATCAGCAGTAACGAAGCACATCTTGGAGGAGGATCACAACATAACATGATTAAGGAGGTATAGCAGGCACGAAAACTGGATGCGTACGAAAGCCTGAACATATGGAAAACCCCAATGAATAGAAGACTAAACACAGACCAAGAAAACTGTGCATCACCATTTTTCAAGTTAATTTGAACATTCATTTGATAGTAAGGAGGAAAATTTAATTAATATAGATCGTTAAATGTATTTAAGTAAAGTAATTAATAGACAATTAGTTGGTAATTAGTATAAGTCAATACTTTATAAGTAAGCTCTATAAATAACAATCCTAAGTTAGATTAAGATTAAAGAAGAGGGCAGATTACCCTCGAAATATCGATATTTGTCACAAAATTCAATATAACTAGCTTCGAAAGGAAAATTCGGTTTTTTTATTAAAATATTTTTTTACAAGCTAGGAAAAAATTGGTACACATTAAAAACAATGTTTACATTGCCTGAAATCAACACGGTGCCTGTCTTCACATTTACCACATTTTCACGGCAAAAAGCTTTTTTTAATTAAATCTTAATTTGTGGTTCTTTAAATAATACCGCGAGACACAAATATAATCAAAACTCAGTAGGAGAATTTTCCTCAATTAAACTTAGTAGCAACTAATGCACTAAACTGGGTCATTTTGTCTGAATCTTCAATGCTTTCGTCAGCTGCATCACTTAGCTGACATAATACTCTAGTCTGAAATCTGCAAAATCCATGCACTAGCCTGATAGTTTTCATTCCAGCTCAACATCCGATTCCGGATGAGGGACTCGAAACCGATTTATGCTGACAGTTATATGAATTTAAATTCAATTTGCATTCAATCCGTATTTCCTCATTTTCTACTCCATAAACGTCTTTTCTGTCCCTGCTCTTCTACTGATAAGGCTAAAACTTAGAAACTTTACTTTTAATTTTCGTATCCTGTATCTTTTAACTGGAACTAAGCAAAGACCGCAAGCTGAAATCAGTAACACTAGTCACACTACTCATGCTTTTATTTTGAAATTATAAGCAGCCTAGATTCCTCAGGTATAACTCACGTTTGAAATTTCGTCAACTAAAAGTGACCTTAAAATTTCTGATGACATGAAAACAATTTAAAAGCTTTTAACAGCACAAATCACATGGGACAATTCAATACATTTAACGGTTCAACAATTGCGGCAAAATGATACCCAGTCACGTTGCCTTCCAAATCACGGATGCCATTCAAAACATTGATTTCACTTTCATCACTTTTCCATGAGCTGATTGAACCGAAAGGTCAATTCGCGCTCAACTCTATCACAATGCTCTACAATAAGACGGCAGGACCATAGCCAGGGTCGACTTATTGATTCATTCCGAACATGCTTCGGTGGTTTCATCCGAAAGACGAATGGATACACCTAATTTTCTATAGGCTGATCATCGGAATTGTTTCGATTTCGACAAAAAGTTAGTGGTACGTCTTGGGAAAAAGTTTTCCTGAATACATTTTAATAGACCTCGAGACTTCATTCATTTTTGTGACGTAGCATCGCAGCCACGGCGCCGGGATTGAATAAACGTCAGGACTTCACTAACTACTAAGTTGCTACTAAATGAACACAAGCAAACTTTGGCACGCGTCACGTTAAATGAAGGACGTTACGGAATCTGATAGCGAGCAGCCAAGCCGTTTCGCATCTGATGAGAATCAGCGTCAGGATGGAGCAAAAAATCTGTAATTACAACTCGTGATTTATTGTATTAATTACGTGATGGTGATGTCAGAGTAAAACAGAGAGTAAATTCCATAGTTCTATGAAATGACTTCTCGCACAGAATGTCTCGTTGAAATCAGCAAACAGCAATCTCAATTCATTATTCTCACTTCACGATTCGCATTGAAATAAGTTAAATTACAATTCAAACTTCTTTAATATGGTAATGATTTTTATGTCCGTTACGTGTCTTCTCTGCACGGTGTTCCGATACCATCGTGTGCGGAGGCAAATAAAATGAAAACACGTCTGCCTGTATTTCTTCCGGTGAATTTGCAGGACTCGGTGATATCCATGCCAGCATATACGCTCTGATTGTTCTTTAGAGGAATCATTGAAGGTAGTAATCAGCCAGAAGCAAGGTATTCTCGAAAGACTGCCTGAGTGAAAAGTCTGTTTACTAGCCATAACAACAGCATGCTAAGCAATCATAAAAAAGGGTCGATGTTAAAGTGCGCGCCCAGACATTTTTGGGTTTCACTTTTTAACAAATTTGAATTTGGTTTGATCATGTAGGTACTCTTTTGATACAGAATACGGATCGTTCGTTTTATAACGACACATGAGAGTAAGAACATGATTCAGCAGTAAGAGGCTAACTCTTACGATAATAATCGCTAACGTAATAATCGTAATAATCAATAACGTAATAATCGCTAACGTCAAACAAATTGTTTCCTGTGACTTTACTTCATATTTAATTTCACTAATCGATAATTTGCATTAATCGAATATACTTACCTATATCTATAGCTCTAGCATAGAATTTGGCATAGAGGCGTTTAAACAGCCTTTCTTTAAGAAAAGAAATAATTAAAGATTTTGAAATCATTCACATTTTTTGTACATTATAAACCTAACTAGTTTATATTTTGTATTAAGAGTCAATTTCAAGTTGCAATGAAAGCAACACAGCTTTGTTGCACAAGAAGTAACAATGAGGACAACACAACTTTAACCGTCATTTGTCACTGGCCTTGTCAATCTTGGTCAATCTGATATGACTCAGTGTTTTAGACTTTAAAGACTGCAGAGCATATCACGAAGGGAAAATAACAAGAAAAAAGCCAAGAATTGTGATTAACATTTGCGTTAGAGATTACCCATATCCCAGCCGATCGTGGGAACAAATGGGAATAATTCTAAAAATGCTGCAGAGTAAAGTTTGAGGTTTGAACAAATATCACTGTGCAACAAAATTGTGCTGCTTCATTACAGCTGCTCGCATAGGCTGTCATGTGCTTAAACTCGTTTTACTGGGAACTTTGTTGGGTTGCTTTCATTGTAACTCTGGCCTAAAAGAATATAGCTCCATAGACCGCACTTACAATTAATACTGCCTAAACCCATTGATTGATTCATATGAGTGGGTCCTGAATGCCCTTAGCACTGCAACCTCTTGGGTCTATTGGGCCTCCTCTGCGCTGGGTCTTATAGGATGTCCAGGCTTCTAATGTTTCTTGACGGGGCATTTGCTATGTCCCTGACGGAGGAAAAAGCAGAGCCAAAGAGCTCTAATCTTCGATTCGCTAGTCCTGGACAGAGTAGTCCTGCTCCTCACCTATCTTGTGGAGATACTTTTTGCACGGAAGGTGGACGGTCGATGTTTCGCATAGGGCTCTTTAGGTTTTTGTTATCGAAACCAAGGTATTTTTTAGAGTGTTTTAAATCCTCAATATAAAGTCTCTAGCTTTCGACCTATTTCTTGCACCATTTTTCAATTTCTTTGTCCTTATCTGCCTTTGTATAGCTCTAGTACGGAGAAGGACCTATGAAGGCCATTTTTGCTCCTACCTTGGCATTGGAATCAGCTCCTCATTTCTTTGCTGCTCCTTATTGCCAGGGATATATATCAACTCGAGGCTGTTCTGTGCCCCTGTTTCATTTATGGCCTCTCTCACCTCTAAGAGTTTAGCCGAATTTATTTTATCGCGATTTGATAAAGCGGTGAGTTACACAAACTTTATGAGATGGTCTAGCACTACGAGTAGCTGCACATTCCCATGCTTAGACTGATTATATAGGCCCATAAAATCCACAAACAATAGCTGTAGTGACCAATTATAATATCCTTGCATAAGTTCCATAGTTTTTCGAGCGCCGAAATGAGAGCACAATGGATCATCATGAGCACGGAGAACCAGCTCTTGCCTGTGGCTTTCAGATACCAATAACTTAGTTATAGGAAGGTATGTGGGCAGCGTTCTTGTCATGATAATTGTAATGTAAACCTTCCCATCTCGTTTAAACCAGGCTAGTTGTAGCATAAATGGGAGGCATGGTAGGTATTGTTTTAACTCTGAAGTATTACGACAACCTCCAGAATGAGTCACTTCTAAGTTCAATACGCTTCATGAAGAGCTCCCATTGTTCATTTTTGAATTGATTGTTTTCGACGAGTATGAAATTTGTTGTACCTTAGGGTCTCTTATGCTCTAAGCGCGTCTCCTAATCTAATTTTTCCTTCTGATGAGAATCTTGATGGCTTTCGAGAGCTGATAAAGATCATGATTATCATTGATTGTCCCTTATTGTTGTATCCTCCATTTATCATTCGCTTAATTAATACTCCTAGTCAGAATCTTTATTGACTCCTCTAGTTTATTTGGAGCTACTATCATTAGCCATGGTGACTTGAAACACCGTGGTACGATTGCGTTCAAAGTCCAAAGGTTTGTCATGTTCAGCGTGAAGCACTGACTCAATTTTTCTACCCTAGTCGATGACGAAGTATTGCGGACCTCCGAATCAAGCAATCTAGGTATTCAGCAGAGTAGAAGCACAGTCATTTGCAATACTGCTGGCTAAAGCAATTCCTCAGGCCAGCGAGTATAGGGATCGATGATGGTGAAACATTAAATATATCGCTGTGAGTGCGAAAACTAGCTAAACCGATGTGAAGGAACTTAAAATATTCGGAGACCGCAGAAAAGATCGAAAAAAGCGTACTCACGTGTCCGGTTAACCTGTATTTTTTAGAAGATAAACTGCCTCGGCCCCAAGAAGCAATGTCTGTTCAACAAAAAGCAAAATGTGCTTGCTTGGAACACGAATCACAGGATGAGCTTTATTATGTTCCAAATGGTAAAACAAACTTCCTGAACATGAGAGAAATGTAAAGTCATTCGTTTTTACTAGACTCAAGGTCAATGATGTCAGTGTACAATAGACTGATATTTTCCTGATGGTGTGTTTCGAATTCTTTCGAATAAGAGCTCGCATTCGTGTGTACTTCACTGATGTTGTGCGTCGCTTGATTTGTTTGACTATAATATAAGTGGTCGACAAGAGCCTTAAAATTTTTGCTATAGAGTAGCTCCAATGCAGGTGTTATAAGAAAAGACCAAGTTCGGCTTTTGAGTCCGGCAAGGACAATAGAGTGGGTTCTGCGTAGCTTCCTTATGTCTTTAAATATATTGGGGAGTTTGACTGTTGAAATCAACCCGATCGGGGAGGGCTGAGTACCTTTCAAAGAAACCTTATAATTTAAGAATTTTTTTTTTTTTATGAGGCCATATTCGGCAAATCATTTTAATATTTGTCCTTGGTGAACAATATTCTCATATCAAACCTACCCAGTTTATGGAATAGAATTTTTTTCCATGCAGAACATCGTGATTGAGCTGCTGGAACAATTGCGGAGCATAAAAAAATCCGAATGTAATTCGGGTGAACTCAACGAAGCCGAAAGGTGTGCAGCTCGACTGGCACCTCAAGGACGCCATTTTGTATCAGCTATACGGACCACGTGATGTGTAAACAACCAGCTAGTGTTACATATGCCGCATACACGCTGCTGTAGCAGGAGGTTGAATTCCTTTTTAGCTCTCTTTTTAGTTAGCGTAGTCTCAACACTATTAGAGGTCCAAAGACCAGAATTTGGTGTCTTACCTTGTAATTGCAGAGTAGAGAGTACCTTTTGTTGACCGTAATGGTGTCATATTCTCAGAGAAGGGCATGACTAACGAGAAGGGTATGCCTAACGAAATCTTTTTCCGACTTTAGCTGTGTCGTCAACTTTTGGCATGAGAGCTGTTTGTTTCGATGAATCAGCTTTGCAGTTCCACGGAAAAACTCCTTTTCGTGCCTTTGATTCGAATTTTTGTTGGTAATAGAAGACTTTTGAGCTTTTTTCGTGTTGACGACTTTATTTATATTTTTGCGGGACCTACATTTTAGATGTGTGACGATCGCCACTTGTGTTTCAGACTCGGCTTCTTTCGGCTTCTCAGCTTCTGCGGAATTGGCAACTTTGTAATGTGGCTAATTGAAAGATTCACCCGTTTTTTGTTATTACTCATTTTTGCTATCAACCGTTTTCGCTAGTTTTTCAAAGCTGGCTTTCGATGTACGATTTAAAATAGCCGGAGTATGTTCCAGTGCTGCCATATTAGGGAATTTAACCCTAGATTTAGGGATATTTCAAAAACTTCAGGGGGCAAACAGGGGAAAAATACAATATTTAGGGTTTTGTTAAGGATATTCTGAAATTTGATAATGCATTTTTCCGGAACGGATGTTTCAATAAATAATAATCTCGAAATATGTCATATCTATCTTTTTCTGGTATACAAAATACAAAATATCAATTTTCAATCTTTCCAATAAGCGGATATTGATGATGCTGTTTCAAAATTGATATTTCTACCTTACCGATTGACGACAGAGGGTCCGCAATTGCCGAAGGAGGGGCTGAAGAAGGGGCTGTGGAATGAGGGGCTGAAGAAGTAAATGCTGAAGAAAAAGAAGCTGAAGGAAGGGCTGAAGAAGAAAGGGCTGATGAAGGAGGGCCTGAAGAAGCAGGGGCTAAAGAAGAAGGGCTGAAAGAGGGGCTGAAGAAGGAGGCGCTGAGCCGGAGGGACTGAGGATGAAGGGGTTGAAGAACGAGGGGCTGGAGAAGGAGAGGCTGAAGAAGCAGGGGCTGAAGAAGGATGGTGTGAGCAAGAAAGCGCTGAAGGAGGGGTTGAAGACGGAGGGTCTGGACAAGAACGGGCTGAAGAAGGAGGGGCTGTGGAAGGAGTAGCTTGGGAAGAAGGGAAGGAAGAAGGAATCTTTATCCATTCAGCTGACTGACCGATAGAGTTTTGTCGTAACTACTATTCACAACGCGCTGTCGTCAAATCTATGATCCATGGTCATAGTTTTCGCTATATCGTTACGAAAAGTGAGAAAAAATGACGTCAATTGATTACAAATTGCGGTGTTGTGATTGGTCGTATTCGTCGGCCTTCCATGATACTGTCTAACTGTCTTTTCCGGGACTCCATCAATAATAAATCTATCAAGACTAATTTTTTGTGAGTGAAAACTTAACGCACCCAGAAAAAATTAGTCCCTAAAGATTAGGATAAGTGGGGAAAAGTTTTACCTCTCCTTAAAAAAGTTTGCTTCATGTAGCGGCAGTCTTACACATATAAAAATTTACATTTAAATAACCTGGTTTAAGAGAATTAACATAAGGTTAAGAAACATTTCCCAGAAATGACGTCACTATGGCCACATAGAGTAATTTTAGGGATAAATAGGAATTGTCTGGGATTAAGCCGTAGCGCCTATCTGTCAGCACTGGTATGTTCCCGGAAGCCACTCCAGCCACCTATCAATTACTTTCTTTCACGAAATAGCTCGCATGGTTGTAGATCGCTGAGGTTTTCGATGAGACTGCTTAGTTGAGTTGCTGGCAGTTAGTGGTTAAAGGAGGGCTTTCTTGAGGACCTCGTACGAGCATTTTTGATCAGAGCTCACGATCATATTTCGAACTGTCTTAGGCTCCGTTGAGCCCAGTGAAAACACCACATAGTTGTACTTTAATTCCCGTCAAAGCAAGCAGGCTCTCGTCGCACTTTTTGAGAATGTTCCGGCCAACACGAAAAACGACGGCTCATAAGGGCTCAAAATAAATATTGCGAAAAAAACGCACCGTGCGAAAGGAGAAACGCGGCGGAGAAAACGCATCGGCGTAAAGTTGAGGGAACGAGTAAAAAAAGTAAGGAGAGAATGTGCGTGTGTACTCGTATATTTAAATATTCCAGGATTGTTCCGCCTGTGTTTTTATATTATTTCAACGCTAATTAGCTAAATAAAATTTCGGATATTCATGTACCTGCGGCAAAATATGGTTCAGTAAAATAATCGTCTTCTGATATGACGACAAAGTTGTCACATGTTGCCCACATTTGTTGGTATGATTGCAATTAATTCAAAAATAAATTTAAAAAAAAACACTTCAATACAGACTGTCTAAAATTTACCCAAGTCTCTAATATTTCCAACTCTAGCAAATATTCCATGCTTGATATGCTTGATATTCCATGCACATATGGCTCTATATGGTTTCAAATTAGAAGGTACTGAACAGATTGTCGAAGTTCAAAAGGAGCCAACTTTCATTGAACATCATTCAAAGAAACAAGAACATAAAAGAAACTCTAATACTTCGCCGAATACTTGCACTGGATTCCACTTTGCAGAGACCAACAAACACTCACACTTCGCTTTGACTGCTATGGTATGGCTAAAATGGAGATATTTGAAGAACAAGACCACCGCAATGTTTGAAAGATTGTGAAAACTTTGAATTTTCTAATGAGTCGAATACACAAGAATCGCATCATGTTACCTTTTATCAATTATGAAATCAGAGCTGGTAGACTGTATCCTCTTAGTTCCCGGTAAAAAGTAAACCTCTTAAGGAATTGCAGAAAGCAAACGTCTAAACCAGCCCATTTTAGTTTAGACAGGTATAACGTCAATATTCAATGTCTTTAAATACATTTTCCAAGAAAAAACTGTTTCCGACAAAAGTCTGAAGTAAATTTTCAATCTCCTCCCACGATGAATCAAAATATTAAAACAGCCAGGATATTTCTTACTTCTTCTTAATTAAGTTAGTCGAATTAACAGCCACGATTAAATGTCTCCCATTACCTTTCACTTCATTGTGAGTAGGAAGCGCTCGTCTCCTCAATGGATTCCAGCAGTGTACCAAACACAGCAAACTGAAAATAAAAAAAAAAATCTGTTTCAAAGGACCCATGTTCAGTTGTTGACATTTTTCGTACCGCGAGGCAAGTTTGAAATACTTCGCTTCTCGTTCCTAAATGGCTGCGTTGAAAACTCAATTAATTTACGCAAGTAGACGTTGACAAATTGCTTGGAACGCACGATTCGAGCAATGTCGTAATTGCCATTTTTCATTTCCCGCAGGCTCGCAAGAAGTGGTACGTACGACAAGACGCAACTGTAGTTAATAGATTCAAGCAATATTCACGTTCAGAATATTAGATAAGGAATGTTTAAAATTTGTGTATAATCCTTTCAAGGTCTCTGGCAAGGAATCGGAATCTATTTTCAATGGCTCCGTTCAGATTGTTTTTGCGTTCATAGAAAATGCGCGAAGTACATATTTGCTGAGTTCACAAATAAAAATCATGTAAAAAAAATCACATGAACATTCTTCGACTTCAAAATTTTGGAGTGGCATATAGAATTATAATGGCATATAGAATTATAAAGTAAAGTAATGTATTACTTTACCAAAGTAGATTAATACGATAGTTTCTTTATTGGTCCAAAAAGATATTTCAATGGCTCATTTAATTTTATTCTTGGACTTACACCGCAAAAGATGAGTGATTTCTGGGCAATTGCGCTAAATACTATTTTTCACTGTTCATGAATCTGGCCTACCGTGGTGTTTGTTTAGTAATAGTTTACTATTTTAAAAGCTTATGAAGAACGGCGAAGCAGTCACAAAGAGGACGGTTTGTTAGGTAAGTCAATTAGATAATGCACAATTTTCGCAAACTGCTGACGGACAACTCAGACCGAAAAAACCGTGTAGCAGCAATGTTTACATAGCGTGATATAAAATAGAATTAGTGGGCTTACAGATTATAAACGACAAAACAAGGAGATTACAGCAAAGACAAGCGAAATCGCCGAAATCATGAACTAAAATTTCAAGTAGATATGACAGATTTTCCCGAAACCAGAAAAATAAGATTTAAAATATATACTAATCTTCCAACGACATAGCCGGTGGTAACCATGCAATTGCTGTCCATCTAAAAGACGCCAATCGTTGAGAAACCTGCACGAAAGCCACAACATGACAACGAAAGACTCGATGGATCACTCCTACGATATCTTTAACCCTAGAATGGTACCGATGAGTAATTTTTACTCACATACGGTATATATTTCGTCGGACATCAGCCAGTTGGCCACTTTGACTGCCATGAGGCTAGAAGCTATATAATATAATATTTTTATGTTTAATGATAAAAAAATGTACATAATACTATTGTTGCCTTCTTTTTAGTAAAAACATGTACCTAAAATCATCCAAAAATTGACCGTAGCATTCTAGGGTTAAACAAATTGATCGGCTCTGTAGGTTAGACTGATGTTAGAAGAGCCTTTCTTAGATCTTTGATCAGTTCGCTCTTGCCGATAGTGATCTGTAAGCCCCATTTACCATTTTAAGTCATTAGTTGATTGACAAACCTTCCTAATACAATTCCATCTGCATGAAGATTCACAATGACGCTAGTGTGGAGATTATTTGAGATACTACGTAAAAATATGCAAAAACGTTGAAAAGAATCGGATCAAAGATGAAGCCCTGAGGTACCGCGACTTCAATAAATAACTCAATTATCAACAATTGCCTTTCTAATATTGATGGAACTGTCTAAGACACTGATCGCCTAAGCTGGAAATCTAAAATCTATCATTTTATACAGGATGCCATGAGCCCATACAGAATTGAACTTTTTCTGCAGTACAATAATCTGTTTGTTTTGCTTTAGATACACTCATAAATGCGTCTACAGAGGAGTGTTTAGCTTGAGAACCGAATTGCCTCATGTGTATTATATATAATATGAGATAGCATATATAATATGAGATAACTGTCCTTGCATTACCCCTTCCAGTAGTTTCATTAAATCTAAGAGCAGGAATATAAAACATCCTTCGTCCGTCATAAATTGCAAAAACTTGCAACTATTGTAATTGAAGACATTCTCGCACATTTCCAAGCTCTGAAAAAATAACCAATATTGAGCCATGAGCTGACGAGAACACATAACTGTCAAAAAAACAGATTGGAAGCACTTTTGTAATTATATCTAAGATTCCATCTTTTCGAAATGACTTTTCTGACGAAATGGTCGACACCAAACCAAGTTGGGATACTTTGCTCACGAAAATTACGTTGCCTAGACAAATTCGATGGACTGTACCGAGATAGGGTCACCAAATAATTTTGCTGAAGAAAGGTTGAGACGGCGGTTTTGACGATTTTGGTGAAATTGGGATCAGAGCCAGGTTTTTCACCACGGTAGTTTAGGAAAAAAGCTGCAGTGATAGCAACTGCAACAGTTTCATCATTCGGGACCTGGATCAGTGGTCAGGAAATCGATACCATGCTTCTGTTGGATGCGTATTGGGATAGTAAGCATTGAAAAGCATTTAAAATTCACCAGCAACAATGATATGGTTCTGCATCTAAGGATATGAACCTGAGCAGATCATTTTCATTGAAGGAACCATAGGCAACATTCAGTATTATGATCAGTTATCAGTTACAGTGGTGCCTCGCATAACGAACGCCTCGCACAGCGAACGCTGCACACAACGAACTTCCTTTTCGTTCATTTCACGATTCATACAACGAACTTCGCTTCACACAACGAAGTCGCCCACTTCACACGATCACTGCCGATTTATTGCATGCATCCGCGCAGGCAGTCGTTAGTCACTGAGCAGTACGCTTAACTTACGCACGTGTCGCAGCAATCGTTCATCATTACAACGAAGTCGCCCACTTCACACGATCACTGCCGATTTATTGCATGCATCCGCGCAGGCAGTCGTTAGTCACTGAGCAGTACGCTTAACTTACGCACGTATCGCAGCAATCGTTCTTCATTACGAATTAAATCGCACACGTATCACGGCAGTCGTCCTTTTAAGATAAACTCAACATTTTTTTTATATGATGGGTTCTAAAAAAAGCAGGAAGGTGATTTCTCTTGAAATGAAACAGGAAATAATTAGAAGGAGTGAATGTGGGGTAAAACAGTGTGACCTCGTCAAAGAGTTTGGCCTCAACAAGACCACCATTTTCACCATTTTGACAAACAAGGATGCAATAAAATCAGCCAAAGTAGCCAAAGGAGTATCAAAACTATTTAATGAAAAACATAGATCTTCAATCCACGAGGAAATGGAGAGGCTATTAGCGATTTGGATCAAGGACAGGCAGGTGAAAGGTGACGTAACAACCCAAGATATTATCTGTCACAAGGCCAAGATAATTTATGAAGATCTAAAGAAAAACATCCCTGGAAGTAGCAGCAATCAAGATAATAAAGAAGATTTCAAAGCCAGCAGGGGGTGGTTTTTTAGATTTAAGAAAAGGTATGGAATCCACAGCGTTAATATGCATGGTGAGGCTGGCAGTGCTGATAAAAAAGAAGCAGAAAAGTTCTCTATTAATTTTCAAAAATTTATTATGGATGAAGGATACTGCCCACAACAAGTGTTCAATGCCGATGAAACGGGTCTTTTCTGGAAAAGAATGCCGAGCAGAACCTTCATAACAAAAGAAGAGAAGAAATTGCCAGGACACAAAGCCATGAAGGACAGACTTACCCTCATGATTTCGTCTAATGCCAGCGGAGACCTCAAGATCAAACCTCTATTGGTTTATCACTCTGAAAATCCAAGAATTTTTAAGAAAAATAACGTTATTAAGTCCAAATTGCCCGTCCATTGGAAGTCCAATCAAAAAGCCTGGGTGACCCAAGTTATCTTCAACGAATGGATTCTGGAAACCTTTGCTCCTGCCGTGAAGAAATTCTTGTTGGAAAAAGAACTGCCGCTCAAAGCCCTTCTGATACTTGACAATGCCCCTTCTCACCCAAAAGACCTAGAAGAAATATTGCAGGAAAATTATCCTTTTATCAAGGTGCAGTATTTGCCACCAAACACCACATCCATTCTCCAGCCAATGGATCAGCAAGTTATTGCGAACTTTAAAAAACTCTACACTAGAGCCCTCTTTAATAAGGTGTTTGAAGAATGCGAGTTTGGTGGAGACAATATGACTATCCGAATGTTTTGGAAGGAGAAATTTGATATCCTTTTGGCAATACGACTTATACAGAAGGCCTGGGAAGAAGTGTCACAAAGGACCCTCATTTCTGCTTGGAAGATGCTTGTGCCTTCGTGGATTCAGGAAGAAGCAGTAGTTGATGACACAGAAGTGGTGAAGGACATCATCACAGTGGCCCAAAGGTTGGAATTAGAGGTAGAGGAAGAGGATGTAGAGGAGCTTATTGAGGAACACAAAGAAGAGCTGACAACTGAAGAGCTCCAAACACTTCTGGCCCAACAACAGGACAATGCTCAAAGGGAAGCGTCATCTGATAACGAGGAGCAACAATCAAACAATCAACCAATTCCAACTGCTGACATCAATAACATCCTGGTCAAATGGAAAGCAGTTCAGGAGTTTACCAATGCCCACTATCCGGATTCCGCTGAAGCAAACAGGATCAACGACCTGTACTCCGATACTCTTGTCCGTTATTTCCGGCAGATGTTGAAGAAAAGAGAGAAACAAACGACTTTGGACAGATTTTTCACTGCACCATCGGCCAAAAAGCGGAAAATGGATGAAGATGTGCAAGATTCGATTATTTCTTAAAATTAAAAAATGTGTGTTTTTTTCATTATGTTTTTAGATGTATCTAAATAAAAATAATAACAAAAAATTTATCTTTTTTTTATGTCATCTTACCATATTTTATGCCACAGAACGAATTATTTTTTTAACATGTATTGTTATGGGAAAACGCGTTTCACATAACGAACTTTTCGCATAACGAACTTGCTCCTGGAACGAATTAAGTTCGTTGTGTGAGGCATCACTGTACAAAGTTACAAAATATTTTAGCTACTCAAATTGCAATGAAACACCTAATACGTTTATGCAAGATGGTGCACCCCGCGCTATACATAAAAAAATTGTTTTCATTTTTTTTTTTTTTAAATCTATCTGTAATATCGTAGTTTTATCTTGACCAAGAAGTTCCTCCGATCTTAACCCTATAGAGAACGGCTGGAGTTTTCTAAAGCCCCAAGTATATTCCTATCCTAACCCTATCTTAGCTATCTTAAAGCAAAACATTACAGATATATGTGAAAACCGTAAACAATTTAAAGAAATGATAGACCGAAGTATTGAAAATATGCCGGAGAGAACCAATGCTAAGGCATGTCTTACAAAATATGGAACCCAAGCCAAATTTGCAAGACTTTGAATTATATGAATTAAAAATTTCGAAAGTAATATTACATTTTTTTTCTATTGTAGATGCCCAAAATAATCTTCAAAAGTTATCCGGGTCAACAACGCACGGCTTGTGTAAGATTTTTGCTAAAAAAAACACCTTACAGGCCAGGAAGGTTTGGGTCGGAATCCGCTTTATATAATGTTTTCCTATTTCATAGGGATATACTATAGAAAATAAATTTTGGAAAAAAAAACTTTGGTGGTCACAATTCAAAACTGTACAAGATTGCAGTATTCATCAGCTGTTGCTCAACCCATAAGCACCCTCGATGCGGCAACCTCATGACCGCGAGCGAGCAGTGAAATCACCCCCAAAGATAATTAGACCTATTGAGGATGCTGCCGCTAGGATAGTTTTAAGATCCTGAGCCAGTCATCTCCCATGTTGATAGACATCGCTGAATCCGTACCAGCAAAATGTTGGAGTTTGCGAAGCCCTGGGAGTTTCAATAGGATATCTTTGTAGATGCCCGAATTAAATTTTTTACAGAGCTTGCTAAGCATTCGTGAGACTTGAAGATCGCGGCCTGTTGCGACTAAGGGACTTCGCACTACAAGTATTTTAAAAATTGCTCTACATTTTGAAAAATAAAATTGAATATACTAACGGCACACTTGCTCTCTCATCAACGCTCTATGTGTTATTTAATTTTCTTCTTTTAAAATAAAAAATTAATAATTTAAATATGCTTCCTAATAAATATAAATAGATGATCAACTTAGAAGGAGGCAAAATTTCAAATACACATGTACACTGCCTATCAAAATCTTATGAAATTGCTCAATTCTGACCGCACTCTGTAATGTAGCAATAATGCAGTAATAAAAATGTGTGGCCTTAAGGCTGACAACATTTTCTTAGTGCCAAACGCCTTTAAATTTGACTTTATTTATCGAAGCTGTTATCTATTTATCCATTATCTAGCGATCACCACCGTGGATTTAATTGAAAGATACTAATGCCAACTTCAGCATGCAGTGACTTTTTTATTTGCGGAATTTCGAAAGATAAAATAAGATAAATAAGGGTATTGAAAATTACCATGGCACTCCAACGGCTATGTTCAAGTAATTGGTAAGTTCTGGCTTAATTTTCCGACGAACTTTTTCTGTTTACCAAATATTCAAGGGCCTCACTACTAAGCAAGAAATTACTACCATGCACGCGCCAGCCAAAAAGATAAACGAAGGTCTACATGTACGCGACTCTTGAGGAATTCGCGGGCGACGTGAAATTGAGAACATAGTTACAAAAATATTGTTATTAGCTACAATAAACAAGTTAATACGTTCAAGGAGACAGCAGTTGTCTCCCACTGCGGAAACAACGTTTCCGTTCCCATCCCTCCAAGTGCTTTCAAAGACGAATCTTAGACGGAATTGAATTCGGACAAATTATCCTGTTTACGGTCCTCTGAACGTATAACAAAGCGCTGTAGATATACTTATTCGAATTTCCACGTTAATGGAAGCGTAATCGAGTCCAAATATGTCAAAGACGCTTTGTACGACGTAAACATGACAATCATGAGCACAATTCGTTGTATTCACTGAGCAAATTAGCATCAAAAAGATATTTAATCAACCCTCGTTTCTCTTTCTCAGCGTCCACATGTTCAAATTCGTCAAGGACATTGTGTTCGGTTCTGTAAGTAACTTTCTTGTCAGTTTGTTGCTATAATAACGGCAATAAAGTCGAATCACTGGTTACGAGGAAGTTCCAAGGAAGTTTGCTCAGATGTCAGAGGAGATCAGTTGACTCTGACTCAAATAGTCAATACTCGGTTCATATGTATGTACAAAATGTTCTCATAAGCATGTACTCCTATGTACTACTCTTATCGAAAAACCCAAGTTGATGACACCCAAACTAGTTCTTTCTTGGTTGAAGACAGCCTCGCAATCACACGTTCTTGCCACACTTTATGGAATTTATGAAAATGTATCTATGGTTTTTTCCAGTCCATTTCACTTTCTCCAACTCCGGTCGATACGATAATGTCGACCTAAGACACAACAGAGCAAATTACCTTACTCTTGAATGAACTTTGCGTATTAATGAGATGTTCGTCGGCAAGAAGTGGAAAAGTTGGCCAGTGTGAGTGAATTACCTACCAGCCTCAATATTGCGACACTAGCACCGCCACTAAGTCCAGGTGAAATGTTCTATAGGGAGTTATTATTAAATTACGGCATAGCGATTATAGCGTTTAATTAAATTTCCAACTTTGATCGGAAGCAGTTGCCAGGAACTCTGTATTATATTTGTAGGTTTCGACGTAGCATGATAGCAGCATAAATAAATTAGCGACGCAGCGAAAACGAGCCCAAATAAAAAATAAAATGTTTCAAGGTGCAAAGTTTGTATCAGGAGGAAACTTCTGTTTTAGTTGATTATTTGTCCCTGTGCTAGGTTTGTTCCACTTGATTGAAGAAATATGAAACTATCAAGATAAATGAATGATTGAATTTATTTAGTTAGAGCTGGGATTTACTGCAGCGGATTTTTAAATGTGTAATTACAGCTAAACTTCACACAAAAATTAAACGACCGAGTTTACAAACATTCAGATTTTAGCAATGTTGTTCTAACTAAAATTTACCTCCATTTCGAAAAAGAGAAGCAAGAGACATGTTCCGCTAAGAAGACATGTTCCAAAAAATATTATTTAGCTTTAGGACTAGAGAAATGAGAAGTTGTAAATGTACTTACTCCAGTATTGCGGCAATTTTCACCAAAAAGTACTTGTAGTAAGGGACCTTGAAGCCTAAAATCATTAAGGCAGTATACAGGGTGCGTTCCATCAGTAATGCCACCGAGTTCATAAAAATCATTTATTGAAGATAATTAGGTAAATTGCAATTAGGTAAAATTGTGTTGATAAATTTCTAGAGAGGGTGTTTCCAGACCTTGAAGCCATTCTTCGGGATTTGCTTTAGAGCTAATATAACATGAGCCTGAATGTTTTCAATCGTGAGCCAATGTTTATCTTTCAGAAACCCTTTTAAGCGAAGAAATAAAAATCCCTAGAGCATCAGAACCGCTAGAAACACTAATGTTCGAGAACAGTAGAGGATTTGTGCAGATTTTGATGAGTATTCTACCACTAGCTACTTAAGGACACCGTAAGTAATAATAGACCCTAAGTCAATTTAATTTCGATGATTTTATCAAAAGTTACAGCGATAGAAAGGTGTTTGGGGTTGGCATCCAAAAAAATCCCATACCTCACAAAATTTAAACATTGTTTGCTCGCGATGTGAATACTTAATGTAAGAATTTATTGGTACGAAAAGAATAAAAACGTCTCGTGCTATCACATTTGCCTCACGTTGAAGTCAACCTACTCTGCGAATTACGTATTAATCAGATGACTGCATTGGAAGTTAGAGGGATTCAAAGAAATTTAGGGTGACCACCCGTAAATAATTGCAAATTTTCTAGATCGTAGTATTTGCTATTCATTTTCACTACAAGATCACTATGATTTGAAAATTTTATTATAAAATCGCAAACTAAGGATATGCAAAAAAATACAAAACCAACCATAGCTGGCAGCCCTATCATTTTTTTCCATTTAGATTTCTGCTGAGTATTGTCTATAATAAGTTCAATATGCCATATGAATTTCGTTTTGATTCCATGACTGCACTGGAAGCTACAGGGCAAAAAGCTTTATTTTCCTGAGCAAATTTTCAAAATTTAAAACACCAAAATTACCATAGCTGGCAGTTCTAACCGAATTTTTCCACCGAATTTCTACCAAACGTGGTTCAAAGTAGGATTCAGCTACTGTGTAAATCAGAATTTATAGGGCCAAAAGTAGTTATTTTTCTTAGCGATTTTTCAAGATGGTTACCACTGGCGCAGAATTGTTCCAATTTCAAAATCGTTTCTATCAGATCTGGTCATACTTAAGTCCAATACATTCTGTAAATTTTAATTGTATCGGATTATTGGGTCGTAAGTTCCCGTGAACAGAAGGTTTCGATGATTAAAATATAGGTAAATTGGGGAAGGGTTACCGTTCTTGTCGGACATGGAATTTTCAAAGTTTTATTTTGATTGTGTAGACAAAGCATAAAATTTGTATGTGAGTTAATTTTTTCTTAAAA
>OX376374.1:63586059-63617419 GCA_947369275.1 Nemotelus nigrinus
CAACGCCCCTTCTCGATTGCACAAAACTACTGGCAACCTCCATGGAAGAAAGATTAGTTCTTTCGACATTAACACCACTGCTGATAACAAAGAATTAGTGGACGCCAGTTTTTGGCCTTCTGGTATACTTGCCAAACCACTCACTAGAAAACCTAGTCCAAATTTTCAATAAATCAGGAGAACACATGTTCCAACCTTAATTTTAAAAGATGTTATTTTTTTATCTTGCCTATCGTACAATTTTTTTTCATGTAACCAAAGATTGCATTATCTGCTTCACCCAAACTTGGCTTTTAGACGATATTAACAGCAGTAAAGTTCTCATATGCACCAGGTATTTCGCGTAGATCGTAATTACTATTTCTGGAAAATCGAACAGCGAAGGTATATTGATTTCCATATGGAAACCACTTCATGGAACACTTGCTTTTCATTATTTCCCTCCTGATGAGTGTGTGATCGTATTTGTTTTCTTAGCAACCTTCATCTAATAGTCCTCTGCATATTTTCCTTGTAGCAGTTCTTGTGTTATTTATGAAAAAAAAAAAATGTTGAGCTATTTTTTTACCTTCACATTTTCTTCTCCTTCTGGCCTACTAATAATTTGATTTCAATATGCTTTCAGTCAATGGATCCCAATTTGAAACTACATAATAATCAGCTTTCGATAGTACTTTCGTCCTTCCTTTACCTTAACTCCCACCCTTCTCTCTTCTCTCTCTTCTCTCATGGCTCGAAAAAAGTTCCCAAGATCAAATTCTCCCTCAGATTTTGCTGAATTTCGGACCCGGAATTCCATCTGATTTTGTTCCCTTCCTCATTTACTCTAACTTATTGCTCAGTCTTGATCCGCATTCCGGTGGTGGATTCTATAGCATTCCCAATTTCTATGCGTAGTTCATATCTTCGTCATTGTGCGTTTCTCTTTTTATCCTCTTGGATTTAAGCCTATTTTCCGGCATTTTTCCATCAGTCTGAAAAATTTCTAATATTTATCCGATGGTAAAAACTGGTGACGTTTTCTCCGTCTCCAATTATAAAAAGCACTAAACTTCATCAAATAATCTCGCACGGGCTTCCGGAAATAGGAAGTTCAGCCTTTAAGGTTCTAAGGAAGCTAGGTAAGGTCCTTAGGCCTTAGGTCCTTAAGGTTCCAAGCCATTTTTGGACAAGGACAAAAAGTTCTTCTAAACGTCGTCGTCGTAGCACTAGAGCACTACTTCTTGCGTTTTTTACATTAAATGTCATCAATTTTGTTGGTCCAGCAGCGATGCGCAATGTTTAGTAACAAAGTCGGACCAGCGTTTCTAGCGGGTCTCTCACTGGACTTCCACCCTCAGCTTTTCCATGGAATACTTTTTTACGTATTTGATGCTCGAGTTTAGCTTCTAATGACCAGCTCATTGCAGCTTGGGCAGTTTGATAACTGTGCTGATCTCTGGATTGTCAAATATTTCATACAACTCGTTGCTGTACCTTATTCGGCATTGGCCGCTCTCCCATTTTGTTCGAATTAGGATCCGCCCAAGGCCCCGTCTATCCAAGGCGTTCAACATGCTTGCGAATACTTGTGTGAGGGCCCATCTTTTGTATCCATAGCACAACACAGGTTTTATTATTCACTTACAGAGTTAAGGCTTTGTTTTTTCAATACAGCAACCTGTATTCTTCGTTTTTCTTCATCACTTTCATTTGTTGTCAATTACGCACCTATGTATATAAATTCGTTTACATTTTCTAAACAATAATCGTGAAGAGCTATATTTTGCCTATTAGGGGTCCTCTTTCTTGTTTGTACCATGGTTTTTATTTTCCTCGGGTTGATTTTCAGGTCAAGATATTAGTGTTATTTATGTAGGAACTTTGTTGAATTTATATAAAAGCGCACTATTTGTGTCGACAGACAGCTTCTTTATTACGTACTCAAGTGCTATGTTGAATAACAGAGGGCCAGCCTATCATCTTGCTTTAGTCCAACATTTGTGTCAAAGGAGTCGTCAGATAGTTGTTGGGGGAACTTTGAGCAGGCACCAAATTAAAAATGGTGCCGAAGGACGAAACCCCCAGTCGGCATAGACGCAGGGTATAGAATCCCGACTTCTATTCCGACCCAGAAAAAATTCTGGAGATCATCAGGCTTTTTAACTTTGATCTTGGTGATCTTTGATCTTGGTGATGTTTGATCTTTGATGTTGCTAAAGCTAAAGAGCTTATTGAGAACTCACGGGAAGCTCTCTCCATTCTAAATGAAAAAGCAATACCAGTTTAAGAGGCCCGAAAGGGAATTACTAAGTATGGAGTTGAGAAATTGGCTCGATACTAACAGAGAAGTAAACGAACTAACGGCTCTGGATCTAAGGATCTTGAGACAATTAAGCATAACTTAAAGCAGGAAGCTCAAGCAGCAGAAGAATATTCCAGCAAGGAGTCCATTGCTCGTTAGTCTAATCAAACGTAGTGGCCCTCTTCGTTGATGAAGTTAGAGCTAATTTCGATGCAGTAACTATAGGTTGTAAACAAATCGGGTTTACGGACTACGCACTAATAGATACAAGCTTATAACAACTGATTACCTGCAGAATTCTGTGCTTTTGCCGAATACGTAATGAAGGTCCTTGTTTTTCACAATTCCCATGGCAAAGATAACATGGCTATCAAAGTGGGAATCGATCACATTTTTTGCTGATTTGTTTAATCTTAAATGGCACACGATCATGATACAAATCCTCCTTGTGGCACCGTTAAGGGTGAAGAGGGATTATGTGCCTCTTATTCTAGAAGTATGCGTTTTGTAAGACGAAGAGTACTTCATGAAAAACCTTCTGTGGCTACACAAAAGCTCTCAATGAGTCAAATTTCATACGTAATTCCTTAAGCGCAGCCCCAAAGTTTATGGGAATCGAAATTCTGATGACATCTGGAACACCGATACTGTAATTGTCTTTATCGACTACCATTTCCAGGTGAATCATAGAGCTCTAATATACGCAGCTTATAAAGCGAAAGATGTTATCAGCTCATCGCTCCGTTCTAGGATCTCTAATTCCTAATCAAGCAGAGACCTAAGCTCCGTTAAGCCGTTTAAATATCCGGGCTCTGATGGCCTTCTTCTCGCTGACATGCAGCAAGAAAAGAAGTAACCATCGTAACTAGAGGTTATATTACACGTGCTTGCACTTCTCTTATGTTTTCGTGAGCTGGCGGGAAACAATAGTTGTATTTTTGTATTTATTTTGGGAGCAGGAAAAGTTTTGCACGTCAAAGCTAAACTGATCGTACGTTGATCTCGCAGTCCCAGCATCGTTACACCAAAGGTAAGACTGTTGAAACTGCTCTTTAAGCCCTCACTCAGATTGAAAAATCTTCTGCTCTAAAAGAATACATACATGCTACATTCCTGGACATTAATGGTACCTTTAACAACATTGAGCCTGGTGCAATCGTGGAGGCATTTGCGACGCTACATGTTGACATGCGGCTGATAGCCTTTGTCGAGCAGTTTTTCGGGAACAAAGTTCTGATTTATTCGTTGGGGAACGCTCACTGACAACGCGGACACATTTTCAAATGGAGCCTTTTTTCCCCTGATGTAGAACATTACGGTAAAGGCCCTTCTGAGCAAGCTAGACCGAGGCGGCTACAAAGTGGTTGGTTATGCAGACAACAGAGACATATCAGTGCCAGGAAAGTATTTATCTATGTTTAAGGAGCTGTTAAATCTCTCTCTGGATATTTTTTTACGTTGGAGCCGTTAGAGCTTGAATATGATCCCAGTAAAACGATACAAGTACTATTTATAAGAAAGTACCAAGCTCCTTAGTTTGCCTTACCAAAATTGAACGCAGTCCCCATCGAACTGAGTCAAAACGACAATTATTAAGGTTTGATCCTAAATTCAAAGTTACTATAGAAAGAAAACAAAGCAGAATGGATGCGGAAGACATTCGGCGTGCTTCACTGCTTGCTGCAAACGAGCTATAGGAACATGTTGGAGTTTCTAGCTTCGTATCGTGGCATGGCTCTATACTACTGTGGTTGTACTGAAACTTCTATATCGGGTAGCTTTTTGATGACAAGCTGCTGTTAAGGCTGCCTGGCTACTGATACTTGAAAAAATGCTAAGGCTGGCCCACTTTTGGTGGCTGGTACCCATCGCACCATCGCTACTAAGGCATTTTTTGCGCTCCTTGTTTGGTTACCAATATGGCTCCGGACGCTCTGCTAGATATAGAGTTTACAACCTGCATTCCAAGGATGAATAGAATTAGGGTGTGTATGGGTAGATTGAGTATGGGTAGATTCATGTGTATTCTGATGTGCCGGGATTGAATAATAAAGTTAGCAGTATTATATACTCCATTTGAGCTGAATTTAAGGCTAACCTTTCGTCTCCCAGACTATTTAAGCGTGTTCAAGCGGAGGTGAAGGTTCCGCGCAATCAACTAGCTTCTGTGTAATCAAATATTCGGAATTAATATATGTATTTTCACGGATAGCCAATCGGCTACAAATGTCAAGACATTTGGCAACGCAGATGAATTGGATGCATGGACATACAGGTATACAGAGTAACTGTGTGGCCGGCGAACTGGCAAGGATTGCTACTTTGCTGTGAGATGTCTTATTACCTTCTTTGCAGGAACACCGATGGTATTCATCAAACTAGCCATTAGGCAACAGTGCCTTAATGGACGGGTGGAATCTCCATGGAATCTAAATGGACGCATGGGATCTTCATAGCCGCGCACTGCATCAGGTAACAGGTAATCAGGTAACAGGTAACTAACATCAGGTAACCGCAGTGCTCTTCACTGAGTCGTCACTGTTCTCACGGCCCACTTCCTCAAGGACAACACGCGCAACGATTAAATGTTGGGCTCGACGATTTCTGTTAAAGGTGTGGTGCATTAGATGAAGATTAACCTGCCCGCCATCTCATATGCTATAGTATGGTTCTGACGAGGAAAAGATTGGCCTCACTTGCAGCACCCTTCGTCTCACATCTGATTGAACTATTCGCTTACAGCATATTTCACAGTTTACTAAAGGAACCCGATTTCATCAGTGCAGAGACTGAGGGTGAGCAGTATCTGTGGTATCAAAACGGGCCTCTGCTATGCCTATGAGTGTCTTTCAGCAGGGCTTCTTTTGATTGATAGCCACTAGACCTAAACTAATACATGTTCGGTTAAGGATAGTCTCAACTAACTAAAACATTTCTTAATAATACACTACTAATTTAACAGCTTATTTGTTTGCCTGAAGATGAAGTATTGAAGGTGCTGCTTGAAGCGACTCTCCCTTCGATACCTTAGCTTGGACATGACTATACCTTAGGCACCATTCGGAAAGGAGATTAGAATTACTGAACGTAAGAGCAAACCGAAAATATTGCGCACAGAGTCACGAAGGAGTTCTAAAATAATGAAACCAGACAGAAGGGGCAAAAACGCTTGGGGTGTTTGGTGTTGAAATAATCCATACAGGAGAACAATGGCATCAAGCGTAAAAATTTAGCCAATGAAAAAACATAATGAGCCAATATACACCTCACTGCTCAACCAGTAATCTCAAGGAGAGATATATTGTTTCTGACCAATAAGAATACTGCAGCGATGGATTACATATTCTTTAACTGACGGACGAGAGCGATCTCCACTAATCATCCAAGTGAATGTCCGTTTGTCAAAAACAGCATGTTGCCAGAACGTGACAGAATACCCGTTGATATGATTAAATAAGGTAAAACACCATAATTTCGTCAGGGTACTTAATTTCGTCACATTTTACATTATCAAATAAAATAATAAAATTCGAATGCTCATGCAAATTGTTTATCATTTGACATAAAGAGGTTTAATATTTAATTGCATTAAATTAATATGAATGTCGTATTGGCTCCAAATTATGTAAAAGTTAGCTAAGAAGCATGCGCCAGTGTTGCGTCTCATAGTTAGCTCATTGCTTGTTAGTGTTTTGTGTAGTGCGGACGTGAACATTGTTAAGGGTGACAGAAACAAGGTTAGTAAGCTATAGGTTTTTTTCATACAAGGGTAAAAATTAGCGCATCGCTAGTCATGAAATCAATAAAAAAATGTATAATTCACCAATAAATTACTTAAAAAAAGACATGATAACAGCAATGTAGGTAATTTCGTCAAAGTGATAAAATTTAGTTCTTAGAACGTCGTTTCGTCAGCAGAATTATGTTAAATCTATCAACAATTTTTGCTAAATTAAAATGGATAATCAATGTCAATAGAGTATTTAAACCTATGACATAATTTCGTCCTGTCAACCATAATTATATATAAGTTAAATTTGCATAATTGTTTTACCCATTTCGAGAAGATGTAAGGATGAAGAATTTAAGATAATAAATCTATTTCCTGATTTAAGATAATAAATCTATTTTAAATCGTGTGTTTTCTGGCGCAACAAAGTATTTTTACCATTAAGATTTAGTTTAATACTATGCCAAAAAAAATATGTTGAGAAAAATTCCGTAATCCTGCATGACGATTTTCAGTTCTCGCAAATGCATTTTTTTTTAATTTCGTCACTTAATCGACGTGCAAAGTTAAAAGAAGTTAAATGACTTGAGATCAAAAATTAACCTTATTATAAGTGTATCAGATTCATCGAGCATTTGCCAATTAAGAAGAGCATTATATTTCAGTTATAGATATAGATATAAATATGACTTGTAAGAAATACACACAAGAGCAACTTTCAATGGTGCTAAAGGCAATTGAAGATGGGCAGTCCACCAGAAGCTTTGCCAAAAGATTTGGTATTCCGAGTACGACGCTTCAAGACAAGAAATTAAAAAAGCATTCAAAACATGTTGGAGCGTCTACAACTCTTACCCAAGCAGAAGAGCAGACTCTTGTCAAATGGATTCTTGAAGTCGCGAATCTAGATTTTCCTATAACAAAAACGCAATCAATTCATAGTGTGTCAAAATTGGCGAAAGAAGTAAATAGAGAGAAAAAATTCAAAAACGGTGTCCCCGGTATAAATTGGTATAAAAGATTTTTAAAACGAAATCCGGAGATTTCCTTCAGAATGTCTCAAAATCTGACAACTGGGAGGTCCATGATTACGGAAGAATCTATTAGATATTGGTTTACTAAAATAGCAATCAATTTCGAGAGTTTTCCTGAGCTAAAGGAAATTTTAAATGAACCTAATCGAATTTTTAACTGCGATGAAACAGCATTCTTTTTGTGTTCCAAAGACAAGAGAGTCCTAGTTTGCAAAGGTTCAGTCTATACTTATAATCGCACGACCAACGACGGAAAAGAATGCATTACAGTGTTTGTAGGGGCCTCAGTCAGTGGAAAGCTTATGCCTCCTCTTACTCTATTGCCATATTTAAGGATAAAGATATAATAATGAAAATAGGACGTCTGGTAGACTCATGCTTAAAGGAAGCAGCAAAGTCAGATACAATTAAAAGTGGTTTCAAGAAATGTGGCGTGTATCCATTCAATCCTTACGCTGTTGCATACGACAAACTCCTCACGAACAAGAACATCAGTGCTTTGCCTGAAGCGAATAAAGATATTATGTGTAACGAGGTTTTTGCTGACGACCTCGCTGATGATAGACGCGTTGTCGATTACAACTCATTTTTATCCACCCTTGAAAAAGAAATAGGAGATGCGAAGGTTGAAATTGTTGGAGCGAATTCAGAGTATGCGTGGCTGGGATGCGAAAAACATTATAGTCTTTTCTATTTGTGGAATTCTGTTAACGAAACAATTTCCTGTGAAAATGAAACCCATTTAGACGTGTTCGATAACATAATACATCATGAACAAATCCTAGACGAAGCGGTGTGGAGCTCGATGGTTCATTAATCGCGTCCACACCAAAAGGTAATGTACATCCTAAAAACCAAATTTCAACAGATAAAATATCAGCAGACCAAATAGAGAAAACCCCAGAATTTAATATGGAAGAAACGTCTGAAATATTCCAAAAATCTAAAATATCTCAAAATGAAACTACAGACAAAATAGAGGCATCTACAGTTGTCGTCCATTCTAAGTGTTATTCCACTTCTTTTAAAAAACCTCTATTTTGGCCTGAAGTAAAAACCACGGAAGCCACAAGAGTTAAATGTAAAATTACACCAAGCGTTACTACTGGTGAAGAGTTTTTAAATTATCAGCTTAAAGTAGACAGAGAGAAAAAAGAAAAGGAAACCAAAACACTAAAAAAAAAGCAAGGGTAAAGAAAACAAAAAAGAATGCGAAGTAAATAAAGGTGATTTTGTTGCCGTAAATTATTAGTGAATTCGAATTTTTCAGCATTTTTTTCTAAAGAATGTATTTGTTTTTCTATTACATATATTCATGTGTATTTATCGATTTTTTATTTGTTGAATTACGTATTCGAACATATCATCCAAATCTTACTCTCATATACAATTTGAATATCGCTATTGCTATGGCCGAAGTTAGGTACATGACATGACGAAGTTAAAAAATATGGATAATTGCCCTGACGAAATCGGGTACATAAATAAGTTTGAAATTTGTTTAAAAAAAACTTTGATAATGACCAAATCGGGTCCTTTGAATATGAGATTTGCAAAAACAACGCTTCGTTCAACTACTTTATGTATCCGTCATTTGAATTTATTTAAAAGAAATATCATTTCGTTATGAGCTAAGTGAAATTTTTCTTAACATGACGAAATTATGGTGTTTTACCTTATTAAGGCGACAACTTCATGTCATTCATCAGTTAAGGTAAAATGGTAGCGAAAGTATAGGAGATCTACATACCGACGAGACATATATTGTGGAGGAAAAAGGCAGGGTGCGGTTGCTTTCAGCGAACAAAGTATTTTTAATTCACCAAAACTTTTCCACTTAAACCTGATCAAACATTTTAACAAACTGCAGAATATCTATGGTCTTGCCAGTAATAATGTGTCAGTTGGAAACATGGATACTCGACAGGAGAAATTGAGAGCTCTTATTCGCGTGCAAGAGGAGCAGCTTTCCATGAATATTTGGTCTTCAACATGAAATTGGATTTGTCCACCGTCAACCTAACAAAACCAACAATGCCGCGACGACTGGAACTCAACACATAATAGCACTCATAGCCCAGTCTAGTCTAGATAATTGCTGTGACTTCAAAGTTGGTGGTAGCACAGTTTTCGGTTTAGAAAAACTGAGTTTTCCTTGATAAAGTACACAAATCTCTGGGATTTGAAATCAATCAAAGTATTCTAGCAGAACAAAAAACGGTAATAAAATTAATGTCAGTTGCATTGTTCAACGAAATGACATCCGTTTCATCGTATTTTCTCACCGTTTATTTGGTAGAGAATGACCACGTGTCCTTCCGCAAACTCCAATTTGGTAATAGATACAATTCAATACGTGCACCTTGCTCAACTTAACGGGAACACATAAATTAAATTCAAATTTCCATCGATATGTCGTTGAAGAACGATACGAAGAAATCCCATTCTCTGGATAATAACCTTTTCCAATCTAAAAAGGAGTCCAAAATTACATTAACCTAAATATCACCGCATAAAGCATTCAAAAATAGGAATGTATTATCCTTTCAGCCTACACACGATCAACGGACCACAAATCCTTTATGTCAGCATCCATTCAACGTCGAGCCAACCGTGTCTGAATAGAAGCCCATACGAAAGTAGGTATCATGCTAATTTTGCTCAGAAAACAATCTCGGTTAAACTTTCATCCATCGCATACATGCCACCATTAAATCTGAAATATTGAATTGCTACACAATCTCCAACCAGTCATCTAGAGCGTCCCATTTCGTGCGAGCACTTGAGTGAAACTAACGTACGTTATAATGCAACATTAAAGGATATTCTCCGTGTCAGAGATTTGAACAACGACGCCAGAAATGCCGTTCGCACAAACTCACAAGCAGCCATCAAAAAGATATCAAGGTAAGCACCATGAATCCGTTGCTCCGTTACCCGGGTGCGTCGTCACCCTGTGCAGCACCGATTGTGCCCTGCTGTAACCTTCGCAACGACGACATCGTATTAACATCGTAACCGCGTTATTTGAAAACTTTATGTAGCTGCTTCCATTCGCCGCTTTGCGTTCATTCCCTTCAAGAGGATTATGTGCCATAACAATGATTTTCCCCATAACACACATTGGAACTGGCTGATAGAAAAACGGTTCAGGTTTATTGTCCAATTGATTTTTCATTGGCTATATCATCGCATCTAGTTTTTGTGGCAATTAGATCGTAGCGGACAGAAAGTGTCCTGGGAGTTTCAATACATAGAATGAAAAGCAACAATCTTTTCGTAGAAATAAAACAAGATTTAAGTTTTCGAATTGAAAGATTTTACCGAGAACCTTTAGACCCATGTTAAATTAAAGCAACAATCAAAGGGACTTTCATTTACCTTTCTTGGAAATTTTTCGAATTCAATCCATTCAAGGTCTGCTGATATTCACAATAGCTATTTTATTTGACAAAGATCGGTCCAATTATTGTACTTTTGAATAATTCCAGGCGAATTTCACATCCTTCATTTCAGTTGCCAAGCTCAGTCGACGCTACAAACGACTACGCAGCGCCGTATCCGTCTTTGCAGAATGAAAAGAAAATCGCAGTCTCCAACGTGGCATCAACGAACAATGCTAAATTGAAAATTCAATATTTGACATTTCGTAGCATCTTAATAGTCCCAGGACGATTCTGAGCACAATCGAGTTTTATCACTTCCGCCGTCTCTCAACTGACCATCAAAAGGTATTCACTTGACAGTGCATTAGCGATGATTGATTACATCTCATTCGCTGCCGTTCGCTGCGATTCGCTGCCTAATGGTGTTGCAAGAAACGTTTACGTTTAAATATTTTTCCCGTTTTCTTCGTACGAAAGATAATACACAGGTGACGACAGATTCTGTTCTCCGAGCGTAAGAAATCGATTCGTGCTTATCGAATTATTCGCACAAGAACAGTTCGGAACGGACAAATAAATAATGTGATATGTTACAGACAAGACGGAAAAACATTTTACTCATTTTACTTGTGTTGGTTCAATGTTTGTGCCACAAATAACAACGTTCAAGTGAAATGTGATGGAAAACAAATTGATTTCCAGTTTTAAATTGGTTTCTTTTTTCGTCAAGTTTGAAATACTGATGGTGACATTATGCGATGAATGATTTTTCCTATTTTACTGGCGATTCGAAATTTTTTTTTTAGTTTGGAAAGGTATGAAGTAGGTATATGTTGGCTTTTCATATATTAAATTTTACATCAAGCTTCAATCAAAAAATATAAGATGAAATAGTGCATTAATTTCATTTTGAAAAAGATTGTAATTTTGTCTTTGTTTATTGCATTAAGAATCACAGGCAAATTACAAATAATAAGTGAATTGAGCTGCAACTGTTAGCACTAGAATATTAGATCTGAAATCAAAATGAAGGATTTATAAGTTGGGAGAAAATTGAAACAAAATCAAGAAGAATACGGTCAAAACCTTGTAGCGAAAATGTGGTTTAAAGAGTGTCGGGCCTTAGCACAACTCAGAACCAGACCGAAGTCCGGACCAAGATGGCTAAGGTCTAACAAGTGTGAATGGCTACTGCCATTCGAGAGGCAAATTAAAAAAAAAAGAAAATTGCCCCGAGAGCAGGGTGCCCTAGCAATGGCCCTGAAGACCCCTCGTCCGCATTGACGGAGCACCCTTTAACCAACCCCGACGGATGCTGGGGTGCCGCTTTGCTAGCTCGCTGCGGCTGGGGTGGGTTCTTGAAAAATGAGGTTGGTCCGCTCTCAAGAGAAACGGGATGCTACGTATTATTCATCCGTCATAATATCGTAGGCGCAAACTGGTATATAAAAATACCCAAGGGACAAACGGGGGCATTGTTCCGTTAAGGAAACCGCCCGTGGCTCTGCAACCTGGGCTGACTACGCAGACCCAGTGCTCGTGACGATGCACGGAGCTAGAAAATTGAAAGTCTGAAAAAGAGGGAAAAGGGAAGAAACACCACCTCTCTTTTCAGAGGAATCCGGGTGAGCCAGAGAGCCCCGGGCCCCGATGGTGGCGGAGCCCTGACCCCGATGGTCTGGGGTCCTCCACCCACTGATATTGGCCTTTTTTCAAAATCAAAAATTTAAAATAAAGTGAAACCTAAGTAACTGGCCAATATCCCTCCCGTAAAAGAACAGCTGAAAAAAATCACAAAGAAAAATGCTAAATTAATTCATTGGCCAGCCAGGCCATGCGCGGATCCTGAAAAGGAAAGAACTTCCCGGGCCTTCGCCCAGTAAGAAGGCCACGTTGTATTCTGTTCACACACTCATTATAATTTCATTAATTTTTCTATCATTTTCACAAGTTCATTACAGTTCATTATTTTCAAATTTCCAGAAAGCCAAAACCAAAGGTCAATTTTTTTTATAGGTATTCAATAATACTTATACTATTAATATCGTGAAAAGCAACGCAAATTTGACGTACTCGAAATGTGGAGCCTATTTAGTTGCAAGATAGTTGGTACTAGGTACAAATTACAAAACAAATCAAATTAGTGGCCCCCTTACAAATTCTCAGATATTGTAAATAATAAAATCATAATTGCTATCAATTCAATATTATGAAATTCTTTGATTGCCCTGAGTTTGCTTGGTATCACAAGAATGGCGCCATTACTGGGATATCGAAGAAGGGATTTCCAAATTTTGTTTCGCGAATATAGATTAAAGTATATATATCAACACGGCCGTTTACGTCGAAGTAGCGGTGTATGTCATTGATTTCCAATATATGTAGCTACTAAAATAGACCTTACTCTTCAATTTAAAATTTGGTTTGTTCCTTTTTTTATGCAACAAGGTGAGTGTTGAACATTTTTTTTGAAATGCTTGCCATAATTTGGTAGCGTTACGTATGAGCTATATACATTTTCGTTGAACTGAATTTCATTCTTTAGTTCGCAAATTTTTAATGCCAAAATAGTTCTTCTTTACTTCTTTAATATCTGTTAAGTATAGATCTACAGTATGCTTTTTAGTACAGATTTGAATTTTCAAAATGATTTATAATTAATAAGCTTACTTGTCACTTTTTTTTTCTTGATTTTTCATACGATTAACGGATTTCTGTTCACGAACTATCGTAATGTAGCCGAGCGTGATAGCTTGAAGCGAAATAAACTTAGCGAACGCTTCGTAAATGAAACGCGGTGCGAATATATTCAAAACCGGTAATTAACATATGTATGCATATTTGCATTAACTACACTTATCATTACTTAAACATATGTGTATAATGTACGGACTAAAGAAATAAAGTTTTGTTTTGCGCTCAGCAGCTTTTTTGTCAGCTAAAATTCTGCCAAAAAGTTCCTTTTAAAATTGCCAAATTACTACGCAGAAAACATACTATGCCAATATAAATCGAAATAATAAATCGAAATTTTATTTGAATAATACATCATGACGGTTGTTAGTTTTGGTGGTACTTTACAAATACAAGGGGAAACATGCGCCCGTGCTCTGAATATCTAATCCAATCCTTTTCAAACAATTTGCAGTTGCGTTAAGTAAACTTATCAATTCACATTCAACATTTCGTCGTGGGCTGTCACGAATCCAACTAATTTGATACGATTCTGAGCGGGGAAGTAATTCACACCACGAATCCTGCTGTCGGTATTTTGTTGTTATACTCCCAGAATGAACATTAATAACGGTCCGGAGGAATTGAGTCATTACTTAAGGTTGATCGAAGTTACGGAAATATTTTCTTTCCGCATACTACGGTGTGCGGCTTCTCCATGCATTCACCACCGAATGGTTTGCCAACAGCCCATTCCATGATCGAGCTTCAATCTTTGTGCAGTTTACCGGTGGAAATGCATAGCTAACACGTAACGTATTGCCCATAGAGGTCGGAAAATTTGTATAAGCAATTTTCTCCTTTTGAATCGCGTGTAGCAGAAAGGTTACCTAATGAAAACTGATCGGATCGACTTACTGCGTTTTTTTCCTTATTACCGATTTCAAATCCATCCGTTGGTAGACTTGTTCCATAAGCTTCAGTCTCTTTATTTCTTCACTCTGTCCTCTATGTCTGTTCAATTATAATGGGTCTTTTGTGTGTAAAGCATAGTACTGAGTTCGATTTCACGTGAAATTTTCATACAAAATTTCACGCGAAATGTGTTTCGGCGAAAATTTCGCTTGAAAGTAAGCAAGTTTGGTACTGTGTTCTTAGCATGAAAAGTTGCTTTGAAGTTGCTTTCGCGTTGAAAACGTAGATGGCACTGAAACATGTCGCGAATCATTTCACGCCAATTTAGTTTGTGCAGTTCATTCTTTCGAGCGGAAAAGTGACATTTGGTGTTTCAATTTGAAAATGGAGCAGTGAAAATGTCTTTCCAATAAGAAAATCAATCGAAAAGTGAAATTCATGACATTTTATCCGTCAGAAATGAGCATTGTCTCTGCTTTTCTCAATTGTCAAAATTTTCGCTCGAAAGAATGACCAGATAATGGAGACATGTCATAATTTCACGTGAACTCGAACTCAGTACCAGCCTTAAGGGCGGATTTTCGCTCGCATGAAACTTTACATGTCACGGATAAATGTACTTCACACACTCCGGGCACAGCGAAAACGTCACTTCTATCAATATCGTTATCAATATCAATATCGACCCCCCATCAACTCCTGTCGCTGCGCCTGAACAAAGACTGTCTCGAGTTTGAATCTCCGTTTCGAGACGAGCGCAAAACGGTCCCGTACGATTTCGCTCGCCTCGAAATTGAAACAAACAAGGTCAAGTCGGACCAACTGTACCTTATTTTTTTCCGATTCGGACAACAAGGTACAGCTAGTCCGACTGAAAAATAATTACGATTCCAAGCGCACTACAATGCGCGTGGAAATAATGTCGGCAGAAATTTCTGCTGGGAAATTTCTGGATGTTACAATCTCTTATACAATTAAAACTTATCTTTAATGAATTTAATTTAGTAATTCATATGCATACAAAAATGTATAGTGTTTGCGATATGAAATATTTCAGAGATTAAACAGTATCTTTGCTCTAAATTGTTTATCTTGCTTATGTAGTTTTTGATGTCTCTGGATCTGGTTTAGCGTTGCTACAAAGAAAAGTTGACAAGAAAAAACCTTGATTGGATATTTCATTTTATATATGTACTAAAAACTACTTACTATCATACTCATTATTACTAATATACTCATTATTACTAAGAGAACTTAAAATCGATGGTACGTCACCATAAGAAAAGGCCACTAATTAGCAGGTTTTGTATATTTCGAGTATAGGTTTCAAAACTGGACGACCGCACACGCGACAGTCAACGTTTAGTACGCTGGCTTCTTTGTGAATTTTCTCATTTGAGTAGTAAAAGGGTTTGTCAAGTATCAGTTTAAGGGCCCTATTTTGCGCAACTTGCAGCTTCTTTTTAAAGGTTTTAGCACGCTGTATCCATGTAGGAGCCCCATATAATATTATTGGCTGGAGAACCAGTTTGTACATAATTTTTTTTCCAATTTTCTGTTGACATTTTCGATTTCGATTTATCAATGAGTACAGTGCGAAGATGGCTTCAGATATTTCGACCCAAACTGTAAAGGTGAGTTTCTTATCAAAAATAATGCCCAAATATCGGACAGTGACCGCCCAAGCTATCTTTTTGTAAAAAAAAAATCTAATTCTCGGTTAGGTAGGTGGAGTCCCTTTCTTCTCCGAGCGAAAAATATGGCTGATGTCTTTGATAAATTTATTTGTATTTTCCATCGATAATACTCGTAATATTGGTAAGGTTTAAGAAGTTGTTCTTCAAGTGTTTCGATTATAACACTGGATTTTGCAGAGCTTTTGTAATTGCACATGTCATCAGCAAAAGTTTCCCATCTTGCAGTTAGTATTTTGAGGAACATCTGCGTCAAACATGTCGAATAGGGTCGGACTTAAACAGGAGTCCTGCGGGACTCCTGCCACTATGGAGAAAGTTTGAGAGCATTTTACTGCAACTTTTACACTAAAAATACGAGATGCCAAAAAGGATGAAATAATTTTCACTAGATAAATAGGAAATTAACACTGTAAAATTCAATAGATTAGACCTTGATGCCAAACGGTATCAAAAGCCTTTTCTATATTAAGCGTTATTAGCCCTGTTGATTCCTTACTCCTGTTGATTCCTTACTCATTATAAACTCGGAACACTTGATGATTGGTAGAGTGTTTTCGACGAAATTCAAATTCGCAATCAGGTGGCATGGTCGACCCTTAAAAAACAACTCGCTCAAATACTTTGCTAAGTACAAAAAGGAGACTAATTGGGCGTTAGCTATCTGTTAGTTGAAAGTTCTTGTCAGGCTTTAAAATAGGTACTACCACTGCATTTTTCCAGATTTTCGGGAAGTAGCTGAGCTTCAGACACGCATTAAAAATAACATTTAGAAACATAACAGTTTTCCCCACTGAAATTTTTCACAATAATCTTTGAAATGTTGTCGTGTCCGCGGGATTTAATAGTTTTGAACTTGTAAATGATGCTTTTAACTTCTCGTGGCTTACAAAAATCACTCGGAGACAAATTTGAAGGGGAAGTGGATAAGTCTCTTATGCCATTTTCAGCAATAATGTTATTATGAGTTCCAAGGTGCTGCGACGCGGAGTGACTTGCTCGAAATTTTATACCTAGTAAGTTTGATTTACCTTGGTCATCAAAATTCGATCTGTGTTTTGAAGTCCAGATCGGGGATAGTCGAGTTTTCCGCTTCATAAGTTTGGCTAGCGTCCATATCTTGTTTTAATTACTGCCAAGCTGTAACAGTTTTTTGTCCCAGGTATCATAACGCCGCTCATTAATGCGGCGTCGAATTGTTTTTGTAATGCTATAGACCAGGGGTGGGCAAACGGTCGATCGCGATCGACCGGTCGATCGCAAACAGTGCGACCGTCGATCACAGACATTTTTAATAATTCACTAGTTTAATTTAAAATGTGAACTAAAAATTTAGTAGACGATTTATTCAGTACATTTTGGAATGGGCCTTGGCTTAAAGACCCCATTCACGAGTAGTCCATCAGTCCAAATGGCCTGAGGCCGGCCAAAATCTCATCGTTTGTGGGAGAACTCGAAAGGACTCATTGACTCAAGAAACCAAATTGGATTTCCAATCAACCCAAAGTTCACTGACTCAGGCCAACGAGCCATTTTTTGGCTCAACCGTGTGTGGGGAAATAGTAGGCCGAGTTTGAAAAATAAAAAAAATGGACTAGTCGTGTGTGTTGAAGCTTCAGTCCAAACAACGTGACAGTCTTGCTTCACACGCTGACCTGTGAAAAGCTCATTGACTGTTTCTGTGATTTTGATTTTGTTTTGAAGTTATCGAAAAATATAGGTCACATGAATTTATATTATATTATTTGACCCAAAGCCTGCAACCGCTTGCTAAGTACCGCAAAGTAGCGGTCAATCTTTCGTGAGGAGTGATAGTTTGCCTCATATTTGTATCCTTCCGTTTGATAAATGGAGTGACCAACTGTAGCAACGTGTTACATATATGTCGTATCATCCATTCTTAAATTATTTTGCCAATCAGAAGGCACAAATGCCAGTTCTTTTACCAAATTTACGTGACTCATTTGTTTCCGTTTGGCAAGCTGTCCTTTTGCCACTTCCTTTTTGGTTTTCGTTTCTTTATGTAACTGCAAGTTGCAATTGCATACAACTCCTCTATATACTTCAGATCCATTAATAGATTAAAAATGATTGTTTCTTCAAGTTTATCTTTATTTTTTCTAAATTAATGATAGAAAATGGAATGGACTGACCGGGTCGAGGCTCTATCGTGAGTGGCGAGCTAAATTGGGCTTAAACCAAACGGACTCAAGCCAAATGGACTCAGGCCATTTGGATCCAATCGGACAGTCCACGCAGTTTCAGTTCACACAAAAGCTCGCAGAGCCTTGGTGGCGGAGAAGCCAAAGGGAAAATCCGAGATAGCTATGCTCTGGATTTGTGCAATTTATAGATTTATATTATTGTAGTAAAACTGCTTTACTAAATCTCGTATGCGTATACGGTTGTTTCATTTCCTTAAATCTCTCTGTTCTAAAGTACAAACTTTATATTTTTGCTCCCGCTATACACCTTGCCTGCATTTGCATTCGTTTCCCTGCTACCGAGGTAGCAAATTGTTGCACACAGCACAACAAAGGTTCATCTCAATTTTAGATAAAATAAAATTTTAAATTAAAATTTTTTCACGCCAATTCAATTTGCGCAGTTCATTCTTTCGAGCTAAAAAGTGAAATTTGGTGTTTGAATTTGAAAATTGAACTGTGTAAATGTATAAATCGTTCGAAAATTGAAATTCTTGATATTTTATCCGTCAGAAATGTGTCTCCGCTTTTCTCCATTTTCAAAATTTTCGCTCGAAAGAATGACCAGATAATGGAGACATGTCAAAATTTAGCTTCAGGATTAACTCAGTATCAGCCTAAAGAATGAACTGCATATACTAAATTGGCGTAAAATGATTGGAGACATGTGCCAAAGCTATCGGCGTTTTCAAAGCGAAAGCATCTTCCAAGCGATTTTTCACGATTAAAAGTGAGTACAACTTTTGCTTATTTTCAAGCCAAATTTTCGCCGAAATAAATTTCACGTGAAAATTTGCATGAAAATTTAACGTGAAATCGAAAACAGTACTAAGCTTTAGATGGCTTAGCTGAGGAAGCTTTTTGCAAAGATTTCTAAATATTTTGCCTGAAATTATTGCATTTTTGGACACATTGGGAGAAAAACATGAACAATTGGAAGATCCAGTATGGGTAAAGAAATTAGCATTTCTTACGGATTTTATGGGCCGTTACAGCTCGCTTAGTTTACAATTACAAGGAAAAGGGAAATATTGTTGACTTGTTGAGTTCGGTAAATGTTTTTTAAGTAAAATTAAAACCTTTTACTTCACAATTAAGTAGGCAAAATTTTTAAATATGTTCCATATTTAGAAAAACATATTAAACTCACTGGTGAATGTAAAATGCAAAAGCTGAACAACATCCTTCAGTTCGCGAAAAAGCCCGGGGCCTTCGATGGCCGCTTGGCCTGAATTTTTTTTTCTCCTGGCCCATTTGTCTGATATCAATTGGCTTGACCAATAGGTCTATGTGTCGCCTTGTGCCAACTGGTACAACCTAACCTAACCTACTGGTGAATGTAATATTGAAATGTTTTGTCCTGAACTGGAAAATTTTAATCAAGAATTCGAGAGACGATTTGCAAATCTCAATAACCTTCAACCGATTTTTGAATTTATTTTATTTCCTTTTAGAGAATTCGATAACGAGGATATTTCATCAAAGCTAGCTCATACTTTACAATTGAATTCATCGGATCTAGAGTTAGAAATTTTAACAATAACACGCGCAAATGAAAATTATTCTGGATTTTATTAACATAAAAAATATCCATTATTGAGATTGGTGGCAATGAGGATATTTGTATTTATTTTTGCTTCCATTTATCTATGTGAAGCAACGTTATCTCAAATGAAAAACATCGAATCGTAATTTAGCAATTCTTTGACTGATGACCACTTAATGGTATCTATTCGATTGTGCATCAGTGCTTACAAGCCTAATTCTACAATACTTTTTGATGAAATGGAAAGTCACGCATATACATCAAAAATGAATCCAAAATATTTATTAATAAAGTACATTGGACAAAGTAGTAATACAACGTATTTAATATATTAATATCAATAAAGAACTTAATTAAAGTTTTATTTGTTTTTAATTTAACCCATTTTTCGAAGTCGATCGCGCATAAATTAAAAAAATCAATGTCGATCATACCAGTATTAGGTTTGCCCACCTCTGCTATAGACTATAGTTTGGCTTCGGAAACCCTCGTCCTTTACCAAATGCGTCTATAACGATTCGTTCAACTAATTAATTCAATGGTCTGCTCATCGATGAGTTCAGGTTGTATCGGTGGTCTAGTTTAGATACTTTTGGAGTACTTCTACTAACTGCAGTATGTACCTTATCGTACAATGAGTTAAGCAATTAGTGCTAAGATTCAATTAGTGTTAAGCTAAGAGAATCAAGGCTGAATAGATTATCCATAATTTCGCGGAACTGCACCCAATTAATTTTCTTATACGAGGATGTACATATATGGGCTGCTTGTGATTGACCTTTTAAATGGGTCGAAATGAAATGCTACTGGAAGATGTGGCGACGAAAGTTTATTTGGAGTGATTGGCTGGAAGATACAAGTTGTTCCGCTGCTTATCATTGACTGTGTTTAGCATTCAGATTACCACACATAATAAACTTATCAAAAAAATCACTATGAGATTTAAATCAGATTCAAAAATTTGTAATTTAATTCTGTCCAGCTTCGTTACTGAGAAATATACTGCGACTGGGTGCGTATTGCAATCGTCCAGTCTCACACGATAGTTTCCAAAACTTTAGTAGGGATAGCAGGTAGCACGTATTGATAAGGGGGGGGTAAGGGATAAACAGTTTCGGAAAGGTTTTCTTGTAGTTTAACATTTCAAAAATGTTGTGTCCAAATTTCAAATCAATCGGAGCAAAACTGTCGAAATACTGCGCCCCTAAGTGGCGCCTCTTTTATCTCCGAAACGATGACAGTCGTGCGCTTATCTTTTAGCGTGCGCTGCCGACAAGCGAGTAGAATATTCAGGCTTGTTGCAGTCCCTTTCATATTTTTATCTCTCTAGATAATTTTCTTAGGATTCTACAAAACTAGTTTAGTGGGTGCAATAGATAGGTTTCGAGAATATGATGCATCAGTTCGTCTGTATGTTCAAATGAGCAGTTGCCGCGCGGTGCTCGACTTATTTATCGAACCGAATTTGTTGCTTTAACGAGAATGCCAAGAGTATCGAAAGTGTCACGGGAAGATCGGAGAACCTCAAACAAAATCTTGGCCAGGCCGAAAACAAGAGCCAATCCAAATAAACGCAAAAAAGATGACATTCGTAGAAAAAGTGCATCGTCGAAAAAAATAAAAGTGAATACTAGTAGGAAAGTGCCACAAGACGTGGAAAAGCACTATCGTATCATTGATTTTTTGCTGGTTTTTACTACAATTTCGACTTTAGTGAAGTGTGCTCAATGTAGTGGAAAAGTTTCATTCAAATCGTGTGCAAAAGAAGGACTTGGATTCGAAATTGAAGTTACTTGTCCCAATTGTGAACCGCGTTACGTGCCATCAAGCCAAAGAGTCGGTCGGAGCTACGAAGTGAACACAAGATTTGTTTTTGTTATGCGGATATTGGGCCTTGGTCTTGCAACATGCAATAAATTCTGTGGTTTGATGGATCTAGCAAGTCAATTTTTATCCAAACCAAGTTACTCGGATACCATCAAAAAAATCTGCTCATCTGTCAAAGTTACAAGTGAAAAATTTCTTTTTTCTGCCGCTGAAGAAGAAAAAAAATTAACTGTAATAAATCAAAACTCTGAAAATTTAATTGCTTCTGGAGATGGGACATGGATGAAACAAGGCTATACTTCATTATTCGGGGAAACTTCTCTTATTGGATACTTTACTGGAAAAGTATTCGACATTTTTGTGAGCAGTTTATATTGTCATATGTGCAAACTTTGGGAACAAAAATTAAATACAGCAGAATTTGAAGAGTGGTTTGAAGAACACACACAGAACGATGAATGGAAAGCTAATCACAAAGGAGCATCCGGAAACATGGAAGTTGAAGCTGTCATTGGAATGTTTAGCCGTTCAGTTCAGAAGTACGGAGTGAAGATCGGTGATTACATTGGAGATGGAGATAGTAAAACATATGGCAATTTAGTGAAAGCCAAACCTTACGGTGAAGATTTTACGATTAACAAAAAGGAGTGTGTTGGGCATGTGCAAAAAAGAATGGGCACGCACTTGCGCGAGATCGTAAAAAATACTGTTGAAGACAAAGTTGTGAAAACTGGGAAAAATGCTGGCAAAAAACGCCGAAGTAAAGTGCTTGGTAGGAAAGGTAAATTAATTTAAGTCGATACTACGGATCTGTAATCAGAAATAACTGTGACTCTGCCGTGAAAATGAAAAATGCTATCTGGGCAACCTACTACCACCAGCAGTCGACTGATAGAAAACCTCAACACGATAAATGTCCGAGCGGCGAGAATTCATGGTGCCCTTTTCAAAAAGCCTTGGCCACAACAGGAGTAAAAAATTTCAAACACGATTACACCCCACTTCCAGACGATGTTTTGCAAGCGATCAAACCGATTTATGAAGATTTGAGCAAGGACGAACTGCTAGAAAGGTGTATAGGAGGCTTCACTCAAAACACGAATGAAAGCCTGAACCAACTTATATGGAGGATTGCGCCAAAAAAGTTATCAGGTAGCAAGGACACTGTCGAGTTCGCAGCATATGTAGCTGCATGTTCGTTCAATGAGGGTGCTGCAGCTTACCTGACATTTCTGAATGACATAGGGGTCGGCATTGGGCCAATGGCTCACGAGTATGCGAGAACCGAGGATGAGCGTCGTAAAGACAGGGCTGAAAATGAAGTCGAAGAACAGAGCAAGGAAGGAAGAATTAGACGCAGACTTGCAAGGAAAGAGTTACAAGACAACGAGATTGCTGCCGGCAACGTACTTTATGGACCTGGGATCGATGATTCAGTGTAAGTTACAAAAAAAAATTTTTTCCTCACTTTTTGAGAAAAAAAACTTTAAACGCGTTTATCTGAAAACCAATTTTTCGAAGTCCGTGAGCACGATCCTGCAAAATCTACTGAACCGATTCTTTTCAAACTTGGAACATATTTTCTTGGTATAAAATGCCTCCCCCCTACGTTTTTGAAATTTTTCCATTTTCATGTTAAGGTAGTTTTTCACCTAAAAATTGGCGGAAAACTTAACGTAAAATCGCGTTATTTGCTTAAATAGGCCACGAGCTGTTGAAAAATCAAAATAATAACTTTAGCACGATGGAGGGGGGAGAATTAACTCGTACTTTAAGTAAATTTAACAACATTTTTGATTTCAGATAATTCTACGTCGAGTTATCGTGTTCACCGCACAACGTGTATTTCAAAAGAGGTTTTGGGGAATGCTCTGTTACCGGCTTATTTTTCAATATTTATATACGGAAATTTAACTAAATATTCTCTAAATGATGCTTTATAATGTAAAAAAAAGTTTGAATAAATTTGCTTAAGCTGTTTCTCCGTAAACAATAACAGAAAAAAGTATTTTTTGATTCAAATTATCCCTTACTCCCCCCTTAAGCAGACCTCTAAGATTCTGATTACTTATCATACAGAAACTTGACTGCTAAGTTAACAATTAAATTAAATTGTTCGGTTTTTCTTCTTACACTTACTTAAATCTTCTATTAATTTAAGTGACAACTGTAGAATTTCATTTGCAGTAAACAGATCCGATCTGCTAGCGCCAGCGTGATTTTGCGCGATTGTATTCAATTTTAGAATTGAGCTGTACGATGGTCTGGCGCTGGCTGTAGGTTGTGTCCTCAGAAGCGTAGGAAATTTATTACTTGACCCGAGAAGGTTTAGTGTTTGGTTCCATCTGCTAGTGTAGCGACATACGATTAGGTTTTTCCTGGATCGTAACCAACTCCAGTTTATCCCGTCACCGTTAGCGTAGAGCTGCAAAAAAATTATCCCAAGCAGAAAAATTGCGTTGTTTGAAATGTTGTTGCATGTTGTTGTTGTATGTTGTGGCATTCGCTGAGCTTTCGCTTATGTTGGTTGTTAAATTAGAATCACACATAGAAAAAACCTAAATGAAATTTTATCTAGGTTTTAATCGAAATCAGACATGAAACTTGCATATGAAATAATCTACAATTGCTTTGCTTTATTGCTTTATCAGCTGCTATTTTTCGCCGAATGACCGAATAAAGGAATTTCGTAGAAAGAAAACCATTGGAAAATACTCTTTTATACCTTTCAGGCAAACTGACAGATGCTTTGAATAAATAACGCCAACTTGAAACACAACAGGGAGATCAAATATGGGAATGATGCCGAAGCTGGGCATGGTAGTGGTGAACAAGAACTTAACGCCAACCTATCGCAGACCAGACTTCAGCGATTCCATGGCTTATATGACTCTTATTGCAGAGGCACTGTCGGTGTTAGCAAGAGACAGGAGGTCAGGGCGACATGAGCTTATGCCTGTCTGAAGAAAGTAAAATTCTTTAGTATTCTAGCCGAAAAATACTGGGGTAGAATATTTAGAAGTTGGATAGGAGTAAGTTGGCGGAGTCATTTGATAGCAGCTTTGCTGACGAGGTTCACGCAAGCATAATAGTGGAAGCAATGGACCCCGACAGGATAGGTACGCTAATAAATTTCATAATGGGCGAAATTCGGCGAGTGTGCCATGTCTTGATGCCACATCAAAAGTCACTAACGCAGATGCAGGAGGTTTATTTGTGTATTGAGGAGATGACGCGAAGAATTCTAGACGTACGCAGAGCGTTCTGCTGGGGGTCAGAAGCGTCTCGACTTCCGATTAAGCATAAAAAGGCAAAACAAGAATTAAGAATGGCTATAAAGTGTAAAAAAAACCATATGTGACAACCTCTCTGCAAAGAGGAGGACCGGACCCATGGAGCCAAGGCTATAAAATGGTAATAGGCCGATCAACCCTTGCTGGAGAATATTGTAAAAAGATGATGTTTTGTAGGTTTTTGTACTACAGAATCTGCAGATACGACTTAACCTCTTATTCTACCTGGCAAACTTGCCACCGCTTCGCAGCATAAGAGGAATGAGATAGTTCTGTAGATATTGCCAAATCCATTGATCCCCGTGGCGAATTTGCCACCGCTTCGCAGAATAAATGAATAGAACCTAACTTTTCGCTCAAAAAAATAAAAACAACATGCTTTATTTTCCAAACAAGTCTTGAGGGTAGCCTCACTTGTATGACAACCAAATCAAGACTGAATTTTATTAAAATTCTCTATGCTAACATTTTCATTGCTAATATTTTCATTGAACTTATAAATGTATGGGTATGTTTTGTATTAAAAATAGTTTTAATATTTGATAGTGGCTATAATGTCGAAGCTACTACTATTATTTTCAACTCTCACCGCACCAAGCCAATAGCTTCATTTAGTTTTGACGTTTGTGTAGTGTTCTGGTAATTTGGTGCTCATAATAATGTTATCAGGCATATTGTAGATTCACTGTTTCCAACGCCCGTTGTAAGAGTCAAGGTGTAATGACACAGTCAGCCAGGAGATATCCGTTTGTTCACTCAGGAAGAGTCGGGCAGCATGGACACCATGATGAAAAACCCAGCAGAAGTGCTGAAAGCAGTAGTGGGCTCGTCAATATTCTTACTCAGGATAATGCATGTTTGTTGACGGGTGTCTTTCCATCGCGATTGAAAGTGGCGCGACTCGCTCTGATTACAAAGGAAAAAAGCGCCTAAAGCGCTCTAAATGCTTGATACAGCGAAGAAACTTCTAGAAGGGTTACTAAAGCTTTGGCTAGAAGCGGTTATATGAAGGGCACACCACCTTTCGAAAAACCAACACGAGCTCCGAAGTGGTCACGCAACAATAAGTGACATGCTTGAAGTTATTAGAGCAGTAGAGGGCACCGTGAGACTCATGGCAAACGTCCGCAGTCATAGTGGGAGTAAATGCATGGCACGGAGATATGGGCCACTGCCTTCAGTTTTACAACGTATCGAACTAGGATGATGAGCGTTTAACGTAAGATAGCGCTGCAAACTGAATGCAGCTACATTAGTGATGCGCGATTGCGAGATGTTAAACTCGATTGTTTCGATTGTTCAAATATCTCGAAACATCTCGATTATTTAAGTTGGACTCGATTGTTGCAATCGAAACAATCGAGATAATCGAGATAATCGAGACAATCGAGATAATCGAGACAAACGAGATAATCGAGACAATCGAGGCAATCGGGGCAATCGAGACAATCGAGAGAATTGAATAAACATCTCGCAATCGATCATTCGGTCGGTCAAGTCATCGACAATCGGTTGACGGCAATTGAGTGAGCCATAAAGCACGTTTCGTTGGCGCAGCCAATAAAAAAATGTTCAAATATTTCAGCAAAAATATTAAGTGTTATTATTTGATCAAACTGCAATTTTTTGGGAAATATTGATGTATAAAAGGATATGTTTATCTTAAGTTAAAGTTAAGATATCTTTAACTCTTTGGTAGCGGTGGGCATGTTAGTGTATAAGCACACCAGTATACACAGTACGCTTGTAGAACCGCTTGTGAAGAATAGATTTGAGTGGTTTGGATATACTATTTAGTAGATTTTTTTACGTGTGCATACATATGGAATGTAATGATCAGAATATGCATGGAAATTTGTATGGCTAGCATATATCATGTATAAATGGCTGGTAGTTTTGCTAAAACTATTAAGTCTGATCAAAGTGTATGATCAAATATTATACGAAGTTGAGTTTTATCATGCTGTTAAGTATGTTAAAATAAAATCTGCTTTTAGATAGTGCAGTTTGAAAGTTTATTCAAATATTCAGAAAGTTTTTAGGGCAAAAGTAGCTGAAATCGGCCAATTTTGGGTTAGAGTAGTTTCGGACATAACGGGCCAAGACCTATTGCTGTGATACAAACATTTCGGTTTTGTAGGGGAGTATGGGGTTTTTTGGCCATAGTTTGGCGAAAATTGCCTTTACCGCGCTTTCAATGATTGAAAGTGGTCGGGGAGTACAATAGTGATATTTTAAGGATGAAAAAATTGTTTATGGGGAAAATTGGGCAAAAACGTCGAATTTTCCCAAATTTTTTTTTTGCGTAGCTTGAATTCGGGGACCTTTCTGAGCTGTTTCGGGTGAAATGTCCATACAAATCTGGGAAAAAGTGGCCTAGTTTCGAAGAATGCAAGTTTAAAAATTCGAATTTGCTAGGAGGAACTGGAGGCATGTGGCCCCGAACAGTTGGCACACTTTCGTTTAGCACTAGGATCATCCCGGGAAGGGCAATCAGATGTTTTATGGTGCCCAGCGCACAAATTACAAACCGTGTTTAGGTTGCAGCCGTTGCTTGCATGACCTAGAGTTTGGCAATTAAAGCAGCGTATGGGGCCGCTTCTCTTCTTTTTGTAGTGACTAAAAGTCACTGCACAATGAAATAGATATCTAACCTTTTTCTGGAGATCACTTAGTTTAATGGATCCTCGCATGAACGATAAAATGAATGTCGCCTGGTCGCCGTATCTTGGTGATCGTATCGGCAATTGCTTGACATCCAAGCATTCAATATTTTGATCTTTAAGCTCATCCGCAACCGCTTGGTTTGGAACAGTGTCGAGACCAGTTAGAACTATTTTCTTCACTGAAAGAGATTTTAAAACGTCTTCAATCTCTTTGCGGGTCAAACCCACAATAGTAATAGGCGGCATTTTTCTACGGCTCGCCTCAGAGGCTTTTGGTTCTTCTAAGTCCATAATTTGGCTCAATGGCGCAAAGTAATTTGTACTTGAAGTGCCAGCTACTACTGGCTCATTGTCTTTTTTGCGCATTTTCAATGCGATGGCATCACCTTTAGGTGAAACACTGAACACCCGTCTTCGCGCGATTATTTTACAAATGCACTGATGTTTTAACTAGATATGTACACTTGAAACAGAGTAATTTGAACTTTGTAGGAAATACCGTTACGTACACTGAGCTGCTGTCGATAAACACGTTAAATAAATAAAAAAAACTGAAATGGATAAACGAAGAAAAGCAGCCACAATTATGGCAAGAAAAATTATTACTAAGCTTGTTTGTGAAGGTAAAACATATCGAGAAGTAGGAAAAACAGTTGGGAGATAATTTTTTTCAGTAAGAACTGTAGTCAACATATGGAAAAATGACGGAACTTTAATGAATAAAACGGGACGCGGACGAAAAAAGTTACTGTCAGTTAAAGATGAGGAATACATTCGACGGGAAATAGAAAAATGTCCAAAGAAGCCGATTAATAATTTGAGGGCTGAGGTTTCTCATATGATCCAAAAACCAATATCCAACGAAACTATTAGAAGAACAGCGCGAAACCATGGTTTAAATGGAAGAATAGCCCGTAAAAAGCCATTTGTTTCAGAAGCAAATAGAAAAAAACGGTTAGAGTTTGCGAAAACCTTCGTAAATGAAAGTTCAGATTTCTGGAAAAACATAATATTCAGTGATGAAAGTAAGTTCAACCTATTTGGCTCTGATGGCAGACAAATAGTTTGGAGTAAAGCGAATACCGAGTTAAAGAAAGAAAATTTGTGCGGAACCGTAAATCATGGAGGAGGTAATGTGATGGTTTGGGGCTGCATGTCTGCAGGAGGAGTCGGCAACATGGAATTTATTGAGACCACTATGGACAAATTTCAATACCTCGATATCCTGAACAGGAATTTAAAATCAAGTGCTATTAAATTAGGACTATCGGGTGTGTTTTGGTTTCAACAAGATAGTGATCCAGAGCACACCGCACATATTGTAAAGATGTGGTTGCTTTATAATACGCCAAAACAATTAAAAACTCCACTTCAGTCCCCAGACCTTAACCCAATAGAACATTTGTGGTCAGTACTTGGAGCAACAAATCCGAAAATTTTCAATTGCGAATAAATCCGAGCTGAAGTCAATAATAGCAAGGAAATGGCAAAATATTAGCCCAACCATAACAAAAAAGTTAGCGGAAAGTATGCCTAGAAGACTAGCAGCAGTAATCAAAGCCAACGGATATCCAACTAACTACTAATAATAAATTATTTTATATTTTTCTAGTGATCTTGAAGCTTGTGCCTTTAATTTTGTGTCTTGAAATTTTTTGTTAATTTTTTCTTTTGTTAATTATTCTTTAAAAAATTGAATTTGATAAATTTTTTTATTCATTTTTGTATTCTTAGTCTTCAATTTAATAAAAAATAAAAAAAATTGTGATAATAAAGTGACATTAGTTTATATACGACTAAGAGTTTTCATATTTATTGCTTTTGCCTTCAATTTTGTGACTATGTGTACGTTGTCTATGCTGATTTATAGACAAGAAGGGAACCATGATCACAATTCAATAACCTTTACCAGCTTTTTAAAGTTTAAAAAGGTAGTTTCAAAAACAAAAATAAGATATTCCAATCATTTGTGGCAGGCGGTGCAAGAAACTTGGAAAGCAGTTCCAATGGAAATATGCCGAGCTCTTGTCGAATCTATCCCGCGCAAATGTCTAGCTGTGCTAGTTTTTTTATTATTTTTATTAATATTATATTAATTTTGTCCCAACCTAAGAGCACACTGTGAAACTTAACTTCTCTTGGCAAACCAAAAAAATTATGAAGAGATAAAGAAATGTATGCGATGATAGGGTATATGTAATTTGCGTGTTAAATTAATAAAAACGAAAATGTCTGCAACCACTGTATAAATTCCGGGTAAAATTCACTATCTGCTCTATGATTAGGGTTGCTAGCATAAGCATCACACCACCACGATTGAAATGCAAACGTTTGGCTGATCGATTTGGTTCGAAGACATTTCTACCAGCTCAAAGAACTTAAAAATTGAAACCCACCGAAATTATTAGGAAGCCTAAACCGGTACTGACTAATGAAAAAAACAAGATACTCCAAAAGTCAGCCTAAGGAATTTCACTCAACATTAATTTCAAGTACGATTCTAACTCACCAATTTACCGTCTACATAAATGTAAAAATATACTTAAATTTGATATTTTAAGTTGCCTATGGATCTAATGAAAGTATGGAAACAGGAATATTTAATACACTTTGAGGAACTACTGGTCTAATAAGGTTTGATTTGTTAACACTTTAAAAATATTTGTTCAACAAATGCTTTTCAGAATGCCGCACACGAAATATTCAACCAATTTTTGGATACAATGTGAGTAACTTAATTTTTGTAGTCTTCCAAGGTGAGAAACATTTAGACGGCAGTGAGATATCTACCGTGTAAAATATAAAAGTATCCAAAAGAGAGAGCTAGATCAGTCGAAACTAGGAATAACCCCTACCAAGTAATCAGCGGTACATCAAACACAATTTTCACATTTATTCAAAAATCTCAATGATACGCCCGCGATAATTGAGCTCCTCATAGCTGATTTATGCATTTTACGGCCTGTAATGTGTAATAAGTAGCCTAACACCCACATTACGCACGTAGCCATACTACATACTTATTCAAACATAAGTATTTCAAACGCCCAACATCAACAGCTCACTCGGATTCTGCCATAAATCACCCAAGAGTGCGCTTGACCTGTCTGGAGATATTATAATCTCACACTACATTATATGATATTCTCTAAAGATTATATAAATGTAAAAGCAACTTCAAGTGCAGACTCACATGTTTTCAATCCGAATCCTGTCAATCGTCTCTGGGGTTTCTGACCTACGAACCCAGTAGCGTTAGTTATCGTTAGTGTTCGATGTTAATCCTTGAGTACTTATCTTAGTGTTTCGAAAGCACTTTTCCACAAACCACTTGTTAAAGAATTTTCCCGATTTCTATCACTTGATTTTTTTTTTACTTTCTTCAAGATGATTGCGCGCCGACTCAAATCACTTCACTTTTCTTTCTATTTTCCAATTCAATCTTCAATCAAGTCGAAACGGAATGAAAGCACGTGATTAGGTGCACACCTGTTAATCACCTACTCCAAAGGGAGTATTGCTACTAATGAAACTCGTAACACACTCAAGTACTCGTCACGTCCCCGTTCAGCCACTGCCTCGAGGGAATCCTGATATCCGCACTTGAACTATTAATTGACAAAATACGATTTGATAATCCGCACGCGACACGAACTAGTCAATGGGTAAATAACGTGGGAAGAACAGCCGAATACAAAAACACGAACCGGACGTACGTCACCACCGGCGCACTCAACGCATTCGTTAAAACTGCGGACTCGGCAACCAAAGCCGCTCGACGGTTCCCAGAACCAGCGGATTTCAATCCAGAAAATGTCCAATTCTATTAGAATAGCTTCAGAAATCCCCGACGATTCTGATTCCCGGTAGTCTACAGCGGGGGAGAATTATTCGGAAAACTCGGAATATTCGGAAAACTCGGAATCAGCACGCGACAGGGCTGCCGTATTCATCATGGTTTTTCTTTTTAACAACTTTTTCGACAGTGCAGATGCATATCGTGCAGATGAATATCGTTCGTGTGTGCTATGCTTATGCATCGTATTAGTTACGGAGTGTTCTATTCTAAATACAGTGACATTACAAAGAAATAATGAGCCTGTGTTTT
>OX376374.1:63617619-63706804 GCA_947369275.1 Nemotelus nigrinus
AAACTGAAGAGCCTTGTTTCAGCTTCAGTGCGCCTCGAAAAGCGTTTACTCTCGGTGTATGTTTCCCAGAACGGAGACGTTTTGCTAATTGGTCCCGTGTTGAGGTGTATCAGGTAAACCTAAAGTGATTTAGGCGGAAGTTTTCGAAAGTGGCAAATGGTGTATGGTATCCGACATGTCATATTTTGTACTTAATCTTTTACGAAGACACATACATTGAAACGGGGGAAATGTCTTGAACACATACTGCGGTTTTAATTAAAATATTTGAGGTTCGGGTATATTTCAGTGTGTTGCCGCGATTGCTGAGTAGTTTATTAAATTTTATGTATAATTTGAAAGAGAAGCAATGCTGAAAACTAGGGAATGGAAAATTTGAAAGTGAGTGAGAGAGAAAGTGAGTGATTTGATTTCTTTCTTCTTGGATACACATGCTGACCATTCAGTGACCTTAACCTGGCCAACGCTGCCAACATCTTTTCGATTTTTTCAAAGAATCGTAATAACACAATTTTCCCGAAATTACTTTCATATCTTGCTTTATAGTTTTGTTCATTCAATTTTTTTGAATAATTCATTGCGAGCATTCTGAAAATGTTTCCTTTCCTCGGGAAATTTTTCATGCTCTCCGGACTTGAATCGCTCTACAGCAATTCAAGCTGGTGATAATCATCAACAGCGAGATAGTGTCAACTAACGACAGGTTCTTATCGAATGACCTGATGCAGTTTCCACTTTTATTCCACATAAAAGGCAAAACCCTACGTGACTTCTCGCTCCATTTTATCTTGCACTGCAATCTAATGAATGCATTACTGTCTCAAAGCGCTTCTCTAACGTACACACGACTGGAGACAAAAGAATTCCCACTAAATATCAAGCACATTACGTAATGCAGACAACATTAATTCTACGACAGTATGTAACGTAGAGTAGTGTAGCTCGGGGCCGAAAAACTATTTTATTTGGAAAGGAAACTCAAAGACAAACGCCTGCGACCGCTGAAAAAGTGGAGGCAGAGTCGTCGTAACTCAAGAGCTGGACGAGAAAGAAAACAAGAAAAAGTGGATTTATGGCCAGGGGATGTGGGATATAGGTTAAAGCTGTTAAGTGTTACAATGGTCCATTGCACAGGAGATGCACAGCTTAACAGGAAAACGCCAGGACAGCGCCAGTATACTGCCAGGACAATGCCAGGATGTATCGTTGATGTGGAGGCAAGATGCAGGCGAAACGATTCATCTGCACGCCAAACTTTTCTTCGCCGTCCTCGACCCATTGCATGTACACATTCAACTTCTTGAGTGGTGCCATTCTCCAGATCGAGATAGGTTGCAGAAGGCGTCAAACACGGTCTCGTGCCAACTCTGAAGGGCTCTTATGGGACACTGGCTCACGTTGAAAAGTAAATTATCGATGGAGTCAACAATAGGGACGAAGAGTTAGTGATATCAGAAGGGGATAAAGTGTAAATAAAAACATAGTGGAGTTTATCCTGTTTTTGAATTATTCTCCGCAACTTGCTGCTGAGCTTGATTTAAAGACTGGTCCTTGGAACCTTAAAGTCCTTCCGTTAATCTATTTTCCTTTTTATTATGGTTTGTAAGAACTTCCGTACTTGATGTTTGATGTTGACATCTATTTTTTGAAGAGCCATATTCTGTGTACAGAATCCATTTTTATAGTTTTTGTAAGTTGTAATCTAAAAACTTGCGCATAAATTTCTTTCGCGACGTACAGAATAGCATGAAATACAATTTGAGCACATTTACAAGCAAGATCAAGTATTGGTCATGCACTGTTTCAGGTAATTTTTAGTTATAGAGCTATTTCGAATCTACACACATTTAATAAATTGCGTGCTTTGAGTGTTAAGCATGTTCCTCTTTATGAGGAGAGAAGCGTGTGAGGAATGTGATTCAGATAATGGACATAAAAGAGTGAGAGCTACAATCGATCACACAGCTCTACTTACCCATTTTCCGAAGGTTTCATGCAAAATAAATGAGGCTTTCAGTAGAACCGTTGCCTTTTTGTTGTAAAGTTCAAGCAAAAAAAGCTAGTTTTGATAATCTTCAGATTTTTCTAAAAAAAATTATTCATAAATTATCTTCTAAAAAACTCGATTGGTTTTTTTTATTGAAAGAAGATTCTTTCATAAATGTTAAAAGGCTATCTGCTAGCGTCAGTATTTTAAATGAGATTAAACGACTTCACTATATAATTATTTAAAAATGGAGTAACATATAACGCTTCAAACTCATCAAAGGTAATGCAAAAAAAAAGTAAAGAAATTCGTCATCAATGCTGATATTCATCGAGGGCATAATATTTTGATTACACGCTGAGAAATGACCGAAATCAATGTATTAACATCTGAATATTGTTATAGTAACAGCATTGTCACTAATACATAATTTTAACAGCTCAATATTTTATGTTACGAAGTTACAATATTATATTTGCAGTCTAACTTTATATATTAACGCAGTTAACTTTTTATGTTAAGAACATCTGTAAACATTTTTCGACAAAATGTTTTAGCATGTTACCATAAATATATTACTATGCCAATATAAATGTCTTAGCCAAGGAAGGTGAAATTGATGGTGAAACAACGAAGTACAATCCTAGTATTGCATGTTAGGATGCTAATATTTAATACGGCAATATCACAATGGAATAACCGGTTCTCGTCCGATCACCGAAGTTAAGCAGTCTTGGGCGCGGTGAGTGCTTAGATGGGAGACCGCTTGGGAGCACCGTGTGTCGTTAATACTAACAATTGGTATACCAGGACAGTATTGTGAGACGTTAATATAACTTATTGCCATGTTAATATTTATTATTTGCCTCCCAATATAATATTGTAACTTACAAATTCACCACACGCATGTCAATATGTACAGGGTGTTTGGTACTCGGTGGAGCACTTTTGTAAGGACGCATTCCTTGATATATTTTGAGCAAATGTCGTTCTACAGAGTGGTCCGCTTTTCAAAATCTGCGGAGTTACAGGGTGGTCAAGAAAAGTTTTTCGAACCTGTACTCTGACTCACTTAAATCGTTATATCTTGAAAACTAATAATCATAACGCAAAGTTTTGCGGCTTTTTTTATGGAATCAAATTACCTTTAATTTGATGTAACGTCCTAAATTGTAACTGTTACTGATTTTGAGATATTTACTTCAAAACACAAAATTTGGCACTTCAACCCCGAAAATGTTGTGTTCAACAATACTCAACAATACTCATGGCTGGCAAAGGCTTAAACAAAACATGTAAAATAAGGCTGGTTTAATTTAGCTTATAATTTTGTGATTGACTTTAACAAAAAGTTATCGGCAACGAGCCTTCGAATCAATGGGCAAATGAAGTCCCAGACTTTTTTAGAGTAAAAAAGCTACGGTTATCAAAACTAAATTTCAATTTTAAAACACATGAGCATTGGCATAATATTGGTTGGCAACATGTTAAATCACAATTAAATTTCAATTAAATCTTTTGATCGAATCTCGAATGATCGCTGAGCTTTATGCGATAATAAATAGTTATGTTCGCTAGCTCAGTGTCGGGTAAAAATGTATACCCGTGGGCCCACAAACTTATGCAAAATGCGTTCCTAGCTTTCCCTTAACCTAAAGTAAAATTACCCTGTGGAAAGTATCTACCCAAACGTTTTCTGCTGGCGATTTCTTGCAATGTGGTCCTGTCTTTCAAGTAGTCCCACAGCTAATAAATAATCTTGGGATGAGTTAAAATGTCACTCGTCTTCTTGTTTTGCCAGTTTTTACCCTAAATCTGTTCTTTTATATTTCCGGTTTTGACCCGAGAAGTAAACAACAAACCTAACTATTGATTATGACGTTCATGATTAGGTGATATTATTGGGCCTTTTTACACTTGTATTCTTGATGCACTCCTGAAACTGGTTTTACAACAATCAACATTTCCACACTTGTATTCTTCAGCAACGGAACCGCCCAGCGTGCCAAATTCGGAATTCGGAATTGGTTACAACTATTCCGAAAGTGAGCGAAAGAGATAGAAATATAAAAAGCTCTTGAAATGAATACAACTTTTGACTGGGGTATTACTGTTCATTATTTTATGAGAAACATTTGAATATTTTTTAAGAATCTCTTCTGAAGTTTGGAAGAAACAAATTTGAAATCATTCGGAATTCTTTGCGAATATTTCACTAAGTTCGAACAAAATCCTAACAAACTGCGAACGAATCTGTGATAGAGAAATTGTTAAGAGTTTGTAATGAAATACATTGGAATTTGCAACAAATTCCAAACCTACTACTATTAATGTTTCATCTTGCAAGGTAAGTATTAAAACAGTACCTTAGTCGTACAACTGTTTTTCATGCATAAGTGCAAGTGCCTACAAAGAAATTGTGTTGTTTGAGGTGTTAACAGTGTCTATTTTAAAGGTTCGTAATGCTATTCAAATTTGTTATTCTCTTGTAACTTCTCCTTTTTGTATGCAGAAGCTGCCGTGCGAAAATTTCCTTCAAGAAGACGGGACGAGATCGAAGGTTTTTTTAAAAAAGTTTTTTTTATAGCAGCAAAGACAAGCTTAGCAAACGGGCGAAAAAAATTGTTATTTAAAATTTATAATATGAAATAAAATAACAAATAAAAAAAAATTTCCTATTGGAATTAAAAATTATAAGTATTTTATTCAATAAATGTTATTAAAATGTATCCAAAAAGTATTGGAAGCATTCTCAAAGAACTATTTGAAACCTGAACAAAAATCTTAAAAAAATTCACAAAGAATTCGTAAAGAATTCGAAATGAATTCGTAAGGAATTCGTAAAGAGTTCGCAAAGAATTCGTGAAGAATTCGCAAAGAATTCGTGAAGAATTCGCAAAGAATTCACAAAAAATTCATAAGTTAATAAATTCATAATTCATTCCGAAAGAATTCGCAATGAATCTTGAAAAAAAATGAACCATTGTACGAAAGCTTTTCAGGAGCTAAAGAGGGGAAAGTTTGAGCACTTTCGGCGTTTTTGTAACGTTTTTCATATACCGGTCTTAAAGAATTCGTAACGAAAAAGTTTGAGAATCCGAAACATTTTACTAATGTTCGAAGAACATATATATATATATATATATATATATATATATATATATATATATATATATATATATATATATATATATATATATATATATATATATATATATATATATATATATATATATATATATATATATATATATATATATATATATATATATATATATATATATATATATATATATATATATATATATATATATATATATATATATATATATATATATATATATATATATATATATATATATATATATATATATATATATATATATATATATATATATATATATATATATATATATATATATATATATTTATACCTATATTTTTAGCATCAAAAACTTCTGTTCACGGAAACTCTCGTTCCGATGAGCAGAATTAATTGAAATTTGCAGAATGTATTGGTCTTAAATAGGACCAGGTCTAATAGAAGTGATTTTGAAATGCGGGCGATTCTGTGCCAGTGGTGCAATCACTAAAAAAGATAACTGCTTTTAGCCCTATAAATTCTGATTGAATCGTTCGATTTTGACGAAATTCACACAGTAATTGGACATAAAAATAAACCACGTTTGGTAGAAATTTGGTTGAAAAAGCTGCCAGCTATGATAATTTTGGTGTCTTAAATTTGAAAAAAAAAAAATTTGAAAGTGAAAATATTCAAACCATCGAATATTCAAAGCAATGTCCGTTTCTTACAATAAAACCCATCTGTATACAAATCTTATGTTTTATCTACACGTTGAAAGTAAAACTTTGAAAATTTAATTTCGGACAAGAACGGTAACCCTCTCCCAGTTAACCTATATTTTTAGCATCAAAAACTTCTGTTTACGGGAACTCACGAACCAATAATCAGATACTTCTGCAATTTACAGAATGCATTGGACTTAAGTATGACCAGATTTCATAGAAGCGATTTTGAATTGTAGGCAACTCTGTGCCAGTGGTGCCATCTTAAAAAATTACAAAGAAAAAAAACTGCTTTTTGCCCTATAAAATGTGAATAAGTTACCAGATTTTCATGAAATTGACACAGTCGCTGAACCTTACTCTAATCTCTGTTTGATAGAAATTTGGTTGAAAAATTAGATTGGTGCTGCCAGTTTTGGTAATTTTTGTGTCTTTGGTTTTGAAAATGCGCTCAGGAAAATAAAACTTTTTGCCCTATAACTTCCAGTGCAGTCATGAAATCAATACGAATTTCATACAATTAATGAAACCTATCATAAGCATTATTCAGGCCAAATTTAATTGAAAAGCCACTATGGGGTTGCCAGCTATTGTTGGTTTTGTGTTTAATTGCAATATCTTTATTAAGCGGGTTTATCATAGAATTTTCAAATGGTAATGATATTGTAGTGACAATAAACAGCAAATATTAAGTTTTCGATTATTTGAAAAAACTCGCTGCAGGTAACCTAAATTTCTTTATACTCCTATAACTTCGAATGTAATATAACAACGTGAAGCAGATGTGATATATTCTTGGCTTTGATACTGGCAGAAGGTTGCCAGCACGAGTCGGTTGTGCTACTTTTGTATCAATGAATGCTTACAGTTAGTATTCATACCGGAAACATTTACAATGAAAATAAATAATCAATGTTTCAATTCCCAAAGTTCTGCAAATTTTTCGGATCGCAGCCCCAAACACCAACTTCAGTTACAGTGCTGCAGGCACTGAGCATTTTCTTCGTTGATGTTATATGCTGCTTTCAAAATTATGTGAAATAAGCAACTGATAACGAATATAATTAACCCGTGTTTTGCTCTCATAAACGTTGAAATTCATGCCAGTGGTAATATCTGAAACCTTCCACCATATGAGTTATAATGCATTCTTGAGACCAAAGTAAAACGTGGCATTTGAAACAGTTTGGCCGTAATAAGCAGCTCGTGTGGTGGAATATGCACTCAAAACCTGCACGATTCTTCTACTGTTCTTCGAACATTAGTGTTTCAAGCGGTTCAGGTGCGCTAGAGTTTTTTTCTGAATTCGCTTCAATTTTCTGAAAGAATTCTCAACGAAATGCCGAATTTGGCACACTGGGCGTTCATATACCGATTATGCATATGAATGTGTGCGAGATGTTGTAACCTCGTTTCGACTTGAGTGTTTCATGAAAAATTCCTGACCCGTCAACTATGTTTATAGTTGTGTTATGCTCGTTTCACACATATGAGCTACAATTGGGTTCGGTTCGTTTTCGGTCGCTGCCAACAAGTGTGAAACGATAATTCGGTTTCTATTCGGTGCCTAATAGAAACCGCATAACACCGAATACTCCCTGAGCACGAATAGGTTTCATCAGGTTTCTATTAGGTGTGAATTCGTGTCCAGGGAACAGAAAGCAATCAAGCCGTTCACACATGCACGGTTTAGAATCGGTTTCAAACTGATTGGATCATTTGAATTTCTTTCAAATTTATAAATTATCAGTTTGGATATCTTAATTTGAAATATTTAGACATTTTACCTAGTTAGTTTAGTTAGTTTTAGTTAGTTTTATTATCACCTATAATTTTTTTGAAATTATCAGTCGCAGTTTTTCTGATAAAATGAACGATTTATAAGATGTTGATGTGGATCGGCTGATTTGTCCTGTGCAATCTAAAATAGCACTGTGGGACAAAACTTGTGCAAAATATGAACATAAATTTAAGACGCAAGAGGCATGAAAAAACGTTTGTGTGAAAATTTTTGAAGACTTTAATGAATTTTTTAATGAAAAAACTCAAAACTTAATATGAACCGTGTAGGGACCGTGTATGTGTGAAGGGGTTTCTTTACAACCGAAAACGAACCGAACCGAATGGAACCTCGTACGTGTGAAACAAGCCTTAGTGATTTGCTTCAGTTTCAATCAGTTTCAAAAGTGGTGAAAAATTCTCTCCAAGTGCATCACTTTTTGTAGAGATTTCCCCTCGATTCTTCTGCCTCTTGCCCAGAAAACCGGTTATAGGACTGCATCAAGAATACAAGTCTAAAAAGGCCCATTGTCAGCAAGTTTGTCAACAAATTTTTCAATTTTTTCGCCGGAAGTCAAATCCTGGAACGTCAAACGCTCATTAGGTTAGAGTGTGACTTTGACATGCCAGCGTATGGGAAAATAACTTAATCAGGGAATTAGAAGCAACAAAGATACTATCAAATTGAAATTAAAGAAGAGTAAATGTACACTGCCCTTAAAAATATTCAAAAGTATTCTTACAAAAATATGCACAAATTGGAATAATAAAAACAGGGAGTTAAGTTTGGTGTGCTGAGAATCGCTGACGGCTTGTTAGAGTCACAGAGTGGGTGGCATCGGTACGGGGCTGCGGGATTGAACTGTAGGTGGACTGAGGGAACAGGTTGTGAAGTGGACAAGTTTATTTTTGGCGGGCTGTGGAAGCTGGAGACAAATAGTGTCTAAGTCAAAAAGAATTGCGGTACTCAAGGCGTGCCATGATGAACCAACTGCTAAATACATGGCACATATGATCACGCTACGCGTCAGTACTACTGACGTACATTGCACGCACATATTCGTAATCGTGTGCGTAAGTGTAGATAGAACGTCAGATGCCACGGGGATGTATGGTTTCAAGAGCTGGATAGGCTGCCCAACTGTTTTGCTCTCACGTACATCAAGAGGATGCCTTAACATATTGACGGTACTCGGCCATTTTTCCAAATTCTCCTTACTCTTTCTTGTAATCGCTGTAACTTTTGGCAACGGTAACAGCAGTAGCCAAACAAATTCAGGAAGAACTCGCCTTGTTCTTCGGAGCGCCGAAAATTATCGTGAGCGATAATGGAGCTCAATTTCGCTCTCAGGTATTTTTGGCTTAAATGCACTCATATGTACTCAAGGCAAAACTTACAGCGCTTTAACTTCTCCAGACTAATCCAGTGGAACGACTCAATTAAAATCTGAAGCATATGTTGCGTAGTTACGAGTAAGTCTCAGGCAACCAGAGTCAACAAGGCAACCACCTAAATTGCGCTCAGCGTACTACCATAAGCGCGCGCAACTAAACTGACCCTGGACATTGCCAATTTCGAATGGAAAATGGTAACCAAGTGACAGTAGTTCGAGAAACCTGTATACGTAGAAAATGACAGATATAAGAGAGAATGGATTAGAAATCGACCGAGAGAAATGTGCTAATTTTCGACTTTTTGTTTACTGGTGTGAGAATGAGGTACTGGTGTGTGCCCTACACAGTTCATATGGTAACAAAAAGCACGAGAGATCGCCATTTTGAACGTTGTTTGACGTTTCTTTCCCAAACCGGCGAGTGGAGATTAAAATGCTTTTTGTGAATGAAATTAATTATGATTTCACACAAGAAACCAACAGAAATTGATGCCAAAGGTTAATTTTACTCACCCGAAATACGATATCCCCTGCGAAACACTTCGGTAGCTACTTTTGCAGCCTGGAACGCGGCACTTCATTATCGCACTATTTTATAACTTTTTACATCTAATTTACTAGCAAAACCGACACAAAAGATTGCGCACAAACGTAGATGTACGTTTCCACCGAATTCGCCGAAAAATTTTCAAATTTTATTTGAAAAATTTTGACTGAAAGTCAATGCTCTCAGTCCCCGACACAAATCAAACTGACATTGACGTTTCTTTCCGTGTTGCCCGTTGCACGCTTTTACGCCGATCTGGTATTCCCAGCATTAAGACACAGCATTAAGGCTTTTCGGTTGTGAGTGCGGTAGAAAGGAGTGCACTGAGCGGAAGTTTTGTGAGAGAGCAATGTTGTGCTTGTATTAAAAAAGGCACATTCACGTGTGGGTACACGGATAGCCATTTCGTATCCATATTCTTTCATATATATGGCACCGATGCACAATAGAGAGCTGAAGTCTTAGAAAGGGTTAGATGGAATGTGCTATTTAAGCTCCAACAAGCTGCACGAAAGGCCTGACATCATTACGATCTGAGAAATAGAGCGGCCGAAATTGTCATGCTGGACAAGTAACTTCGGAGTACTGTTTCGCCCGACGAAGCGCAGCATGAATATTCATTTATTTATATCACCAAACAAGGTATACAATTACATATAAATGATATAAAAATTAAAATAAAAATTACAATTTAAAACAACAAAACTAAACAAATTTATAATAGGTATAGCATACAACTGAATGCAATGCAAATAAACAAATTAACATCCTATAAATAAAAACATAACAGTAATATTACATGTAGGTCACAGCATTATTAAACACAAAAACGAAATTAAATATTTCATTAGTCATGAAAACGATACTCTGCCAATAGACTAGAGAGAGCAGCATAAGAGAGCTTTGGTAACTCTGTTTTTAAAGGATGCTTTCAAAATCGTGAGGGAAAAGTGTTGGCTCATGCTGTTGAATATCTTGCAGCATCTGTTTATTGGCTCATTACCAGCATATGCGGTGCTATGCCTATATTCAACTAGCATTTGTCAGAATCTAGTGACTCTTACGAGCTGGTTGAGCACAAATCTTTCCTGTATGTAGTCGACATTAAAAGCGTCTCTAACCACATCGAAATTGAAACAAGCAGATAACATTAATCTTCTGGATGCAAGTGATGACAAATTTAGAAGTCTAAGGCGAGATTCATGTGGCGATAAATTGCTAAAATCACAAGGACGGTCAAGATCTCTAAGAGCGAATAGCAAGAATTGCTTTTGAACAGATTTGAATCTCTGGCTGTGAATTTCGAAAACCGGGTTTCAGATTATGCAAGCATATTCAAGAAGAGAGCAAAGGAGCGCGGTGTACAGCGAATTTGTAACCCAAACGTTCTGAAACTTTCTGGCTCGGCGCTTAATGATGCCTAGTCGTTTACTTGCTTGAGAGATAATTTTTTTTTTTTTTTTGATAAAAAAAAAAAAAAATTAAAGCGGAACTTTTCATCCAGGACCACACTGAGGTATAATATATTGTCAACCCTACTAAGAGCAGAATTGCTTAAAAGGTACGTATAATGTACGAACGTACTGTTTCGAGAGAAGCTTATCACATGACATTTTGCGACATTGAGAGGTAGGTTGATCACGCAGCACCAATGATCCAGGGAATTTAATTTTATTTGAAAAAAGTTGGCATCTGATAGCATGAAAAATTTTCAGTTTGTCCGCATAGAGCATATGAGATACACCAGATAAAACCTCCGACAGGTCTGGTATAAAAATGTTAAATAGCAAAGGACCAAGATGGCTACTTTGAGGTACTCCAGAGTTAACATGATTTTTTTTTAGAGATAAGCCCTTGGAATTTCACATATAGTGAGCGGTTCTGGAGGTAAGAGCTAAACCATCTTATTAAAGATCCTGCAATTCCGAATTGCTGCAGCTTGGAAATCAAAATGGAGTGGCTAACACGATCAAACGCTTTACTGAAGTCAGTGTAGTCTGCGTCAATTTGATGACTTTCTCCATTTTGTAAAGAACATGGGAAACCAGCATCATCAGGTTAGTAGTGGTAAAACCATGCTGCTGTTCGTTAAGTCGAGCATCGACCAGAGGGGATAGCTTATCACATATGATTTCTTCAAACAGTTTAGGAAAAGTTGAACAAATGGCAATACTTCTATAATTTTGAATTGATCTTCTATCGCCATTTTTGAATATTGCTGTAACGTTAGAGAATTTTCAATGCGATGGAAAGTACTCAGAAAAAAGAGATGTATTAAATATGATATGAAGAGGAGAGATTAGCTGTGCAACACATTTAATAAGAAAAGACGGAGGAAGAAGATCAGGTCTAGGGCTTTGTTACTATCAAGCTCCAAGATAGCTTAAACAGTATCATCTCTGGAAATAAAGATAGCCGCAGGAAAATAAAATAGTTATAGCCGCATTCTAGGAGGATAACAGGGTGATGGAGTACTGACAGGGCTAAAAACATCCTGAAAGTTATCTGCGAAAAATTTACGAATTTCTTGAGGAGAAGAAGACATTGAGATTCTATTGCACATAGAAGAGGGATACCCGGATATTTTCCGCTTCATATTCACAAAGTCAAAAAACTTTTTGGGGTTGTGAATTATATTCTCGCCGGTAGTTTTAATGAATCTGTCATATGCTTCATGAGACTTTCCCTGGAATTCTTTGGCCACTGCATTGTATTTTTCTTGGATACGATGGCTAGAGTCGACATTATTTTTTATTGATTTGTGAAGCTTATTTCTATGATTTCTCAGACGTCTAAGAGTCTTGTCAAGCCAAGGCTCAGAAAGTTTACATTTTCTCATAATATTAGCGACATATCTTCCGACCAGGTCAAACAGTATTTTGTAGAATGAATTTATATTTACGTCAAGAGATTGAGATGCAAGCGTATCTGTCCAATCGACATTGTCAAGAGAGTGCTGAATGCTATCGTAATCAGCACTGTGGAAATCGTATACAATAGTATTATTGTAAATTTGAAAGATATTAGAATCTGTGGTGGATAAATCAATACTAAGAGTGGAATGGTGAAGGCTATTAGAGAAAAAAATTCTCCGCGTCAATAGTCGGGCTAACCACTACTTTGTCATAAACGTTTGTAAATATAAGGTCTAACCAATTACCATTACGGTTGGAAGACGGAGCAACCTGCTGCAAATCATTACCATACAAAGTACTCACAAGGTTACATTCAGAATAATCGAGATAGTTAACAGGTAGTAAGTAATTGTCAGTTTCATCAATAACGAAACGTAAATTAGGGCGATTAAAATTTTCTTGGAGTATAATTACCTTAACTTACCCTGCCCAAGAGTGCAAAAAAACGCACTATCAATAGGTTGTAGCTATTTTGGAAAGTTTTATCACATTTAACAAATAGTTAATTAAAGCACGTTCACCCGGAGCTGCTAGATGTGACAAATTTAGTGCTATGTTTTAAAGCTGATTCCAGAAGGTTCTGCTAAAGCTGAGAAGGAACCAGTTGACAAGACCTAAAATTCAGAAGGCCTGCTTTCGCGAAGACATGTTTGAACATCAGCAGTGTAAGTGGGTGCAAAGCTCAATACGAAGAATAAGTCCAGATATTAACTATTACTGACCACGATTTTTTTAAAGTATTTTTTTCAAACACTGCTCAGTAACATAATTGTTTATCCATGCACTGACAAAAGCCATAGAAACCAAAATAAGACAGTAGCATGATACTTTATGAACAGTCATGCTTTCAACTGAAAATTCCTAGTTGAAAATGAAATCGTAATTTTCAACTACCCGTTTCATTTACCAAAAAGTTTACACCGCCCCATCCACAGCTTGGTTCATCGAACCCAGATACTAATGCCATAAAGTAGTTCTTACGAGAATGCACCTCCGCCTATGTCCTTTCATGGAAGATATGTATATGCCCGAGCCTCATCAATGTTCAAACGATTAAATCTGTTTTTCATTCATCTCAAACGAATTTCACCAAATTTTACGATAGTGTTCGCCTTCTGAAACTGAAACAAGTCCCATAGTCATAAACTAAGTCAAAGCTAAGCCGAAAATCCAAGGACTAAATATGCAAATTACGTCGAAGGGAAAGCTCATCGCAAAAGGCAACGGACGACCGTTGAAAGCATTGGTCTGTGACATGCTTGTTTTTCTACAGTAGTGGCAATCACCATCACACCAGCTTCGAGATACAGATGACGTAGAGAGAGAAAAACGTTCAACTGCAAAGGATGTTCTTGGGCCGTGAAGCAGGCCATTTCGGATCATTAAGTGTGTAATAAAGCACTTTACATATAATTACCCCGTCATTTTGTAGCCGTTAAAAAAAGTTTCTTTGCATTCATCATAAGCGAATAGGTTTTTTTTCGATACGTATGTACCAGTAAATCCTGTTTAGTATCTGTGGGCGCGAGAAGGAGCAAATTACTTTTTATTTGAAAACATTACGAAAATATGGCTGTTTGTTTGGATTGTTTGTAATCGAATAGGATGATAGTAGAAAGTGTCGGGGTGGCTGTTTAACAATGCTGGACAAAGATTTGACGAAATTTGAGCAGAAAAGAGTTTTGCGCTTAAATTTGCATACGCTGTGCTACGCAAAACTGAAAGTATATTACAAAAATTTTCGCTTCTAATTTTCCCGTATCTATTATTTTGAATCCACTTCATCCAAATGGTGTAAAAATATTAATCAGAATAATGTAGCATTGATGAGTTTGAGCAGTTAGCATGAGAAAATATTTATAAGTAGTACATTCACAATTGTAGCTTATACATATAGTATATGTGGTGAAAAATAAAATAGAAATAATGTAAAAACGTAGATCATAATGAATGAAAATTACTTTCAAATTATGAATTTGAAAATTACGTGATAATTGTTTAGGATATATAACTGAAATGCCAACTTCAGTTTGCTATTATTCTAGCGGAGACTTAATCTGAACTTACACTTATCTACCTCGTTAGTTGCATATTGAGTAACTATTTTCGGTTTGGCGTTAAGGATGCAATTGGAAGGTAGTCAGAAGATATTAATTAGCAGGAGAAACGGTTGGGTGCAAACAAGGGCAGAAAAGTTTGCTGAAATATGTGACGTGAGGAAAAATAACAATTATGTGGGATTGCTTTGAGTCTCTCTTGTTGCCGAAAAATATTTAATATTTTTCTATCGAATTTCCGCTTTCTATTTTATTTCCTACATTCTAATACTAAGAGCTGATAGGAACATTGCCAGCCAACGGGCAGTGGCTTTGCTAATTTATGTATGAGGATCAGAATGAAGCATAGTAGACTGCCGTGATCATAATGATCCCCAAGCCTGAAAAAATGTCTCCACAAGTGAAGTCATAGAAACCAATTAGTCTCTTATCCTAAAACTCAAAAATTTTCATGAAACAGCTTTCAAAACATCAATCAAAACATCATCAGTACCATTCATCAGAATTGGGTCAGGTATCAAAATATGAGTAGCATTCAGACTAAACCGGATCGATGCAAAAGCTTTTTTACTGCTTTGATATTTATGCTAGTGTATCTTAAGGAAGTGCATTTTACCGTGTATTCTAGACCAACTTCATATCAGACCTCCCAATAAGTGACAAAACCATTGCACGTCGTTCAAAAACTCATACAGCAGGCTGAAGATAGTAACCAGCTAGCCACAAAACTCGACCAACAAGCTGTAGACATCAAGGAGCAACTGGAACAAATACATGACCAGTAAGCCCAAAGGCCTGACCAACAAGCCCTCGATATAAAGGTACAATTGGAAGACCAGGCGAGGAAAAGCGAGCAGCAGGTGGTGCACTGAAAAAAATCCACATGGCGACCAGAGCGATGTCACATAGCGCATTATTTATGGTCCCATACGCTATGTTCTTAGTACTCTGAACTATGCAATATGGCTCAGAGCGCCATAATGTCAGAATCTGCATAGCGCGTGGTCCTATTTAATATGACGCAGCATTTGCTATGCAGTATGGCTCCCAGCGCCATAATTACATGGCGCAGAAATTATGGCCCCACACGCTATATTACATAGTACCATAATATAGCTTCAGTTGTCATACCGATTCGGAGGAATTGAGGTTTTGAAGTTTCGGGTGAATTTGAAGTTTTTGCATATTCCACATCACATTTTCCATGGCACCAAATCAAATCGTTTTCATTCAGTTTGAACGGAGTGAATCCTTTTAGATATGTATCTTTATCGATTTGAATGGGTATACCATAACACACTTGCATTCGACTAAATATTTAATCAGATTTGCTTTTAGGATCTATTAGGTTATACAATTTGCGAATGATTACCATGGATCGGGACCTAATTGCCTAAGCTTATCGAGGTTGATGTACGAGTCAGATGAGCTCTGAATAGCGTCATAGTTTATTAGCCGGTTGCTCCTGCGCTTGAAGGACTTCATGCAGATATTACATACCTGTGGCCTATCAGGTATGTGAGACCGTTGGTGTCGGGTCAAGTGATCCTTGCCTTTTAATGCTGCATTACATATATCGCAAACAAATTTACGCTCAACAGCATGTGAAATAACGTGCTGCTCGATTAGACTTTGATCCGGATAAGCTATTTGACATTCCGGGCAGCAAAAGAGCGTTGACCTGTCTAGCCTTCGTTTCGCGGTTTCACCTGGTTTCGGGCGAGGCTTCTTTTCTTTCGGCGGTTTCTTCTCACTGGTAGTAGTCGTCGTTGTAGCTGTGTTCGAAGTTATTGTTGATTCCGATATATTATGAACATGGCCAGGGGCGGGTTTGACCATTTCGCCGCCCTAGGCTTCAGAAATATTTGCCGCCCTTTTCGTGAATTCTGTTCTATATAACAATGCGCGATTTTTTTTCAATTCCCTAGAATACTTCGCTGTTTTTCGTTGCTCACAAAAAAGGAATATCAGAGCAAAACCAGCACCGGTTCGTTCGTAAAAATTCCCTATTATTGCGACCTTGCCACACTAATAATTATTAAAATACACACTCGGTAAAGAACCTAAAAGTACCTAAAAAAAAAAATAAGAATCCAAAAATACCAATTTTTAACAGTCCAAAACCGTAAACACCTTTACATCGCCTATAATTCCAACGTCTTCGCTCATACTTTTATAAGTAAGTTTACTATTCCGTTCAATATTTGCTTCCGTACTTGACTGCAGATCAACTATGAACTCGACTTCTGTAAATTAATGTTCGATATGTTATTAATTAAGGACGAACCCGAAATATTTTGACCTATGATGTTTTAGATTTCATTTTATAGAAATTTGTTTTATAGAAATTAATTTCAGTAATGAAGTTCAATTTAGAAAACACGTCAAAAATAAAGAAATTCGCATGTAGTTGATATACCCTGTACCATAATAAAAAATATAATAAAAAAATCTCTGAAAATCAATGCACGCAAATATTTACTTGTGATAAGCTTTTCCTAAATTGCTCTTTCTAGGCTCTTTTTAGGTATTTTCAGATACTTTCTAGGTACTTTTTAGGTATTTTTGAGTCTCTTTGGTCCTTTACCGTGATCGCATTTCGATATTTATTATAAGTCAAACTTTTTAATGTCCGAAAAAAATCATCACAGGTGAATTTTTGCGTGCATTGATTTTTTAGAGAATTCGGTTGGCTTGAGGTGTTAGGCTTATTCAACTCAGATATATGTACATATACGACAGAAAAAAAACTGCCATCCCAAAAAAAATCGAAAATTTGCCGCCCCCGAAATCTGCCGCCCTAGGCCCGGGCCTACCGGGCCTAGTGGCAAATCCGCCCCTGAACATGGTCATGGCCAGCCGTTCGAAATTTAACAGGTGAAGGTTAGTTATTGCAAACATATTTCGACAATTGGTAAACATCGCTGATTGGGAATTGTTCTTGAGAAAACTGGTGACTGTGCACAATATATTTTTGTCTGAAGCAGCCATACCGATTGGTTAAAGAATTAGCTTAAACAAGAATCTAGCTGACAATTAATTTCTTCCATAAGTTACGTTTCAAAAAAATCGATAAGTTTTGTTAGGGGAAAATAACGATTCATTCTCGAGTAATGCTGTATGCTAATATCATTTTTATATTACATATCCAATTACTGGTCTCTGCGTTCTAGTTATCTCAAAATTTTTCTTTTTTACAAAGCGGAAATATATTTCATCCCAGCAATACATTTTTTGTTCATAGTATTCAATACGTAATTTGAAATTTGTTTGATTTTTCCATAGAACTTGGTGGTATTTATTTTATGAGCAGTATTATAAAGAGTATCATATTTTAAGAAATGCCTTTCTTCATCATATACACTGAAAAAATACATAGCGTCAGACACCATAGCTTTTAGACTTCTGGCGCCATGTACATAGTCGATTTTGGGATTGTAATAAAATATGGCGCCACTCGCCATAGTACATGGCGAAAAGTACATAGGAGCAGACGCTATGTACTATAGATCTCCACGCCATGTACTATAGATCTCCACGCCATGTACTATAGTCCTCCACGCCATGCACTATAGTTCTCCACGCCATGCACTATAGTTCTTCACGCCATGTACTATAGCCCTCCACGGCATCTACATGGCGTGGATGACTATAGTACATGGCGTGGAGGACTATAGTACATGGCGTGGAGGGCTATAAGCATACCGTCTGCTCCTATGTACTTTTCGTGTGGCGCTATATTTTATCACAATCCCTAAATCGACTATATATATGGCGCCAGAAGTCTATAAACTATGGCGTCTAGCGCTATGTGTTTTTTCAGTGTGGAAATCACACCACAATTCCAGCAGCAATTGGAGTTTCTAGTTTCAGAAGTAAAGCAGCAGCCAGATACTCAATCTGTTGAAGTTAAACAGCAGTTCCATATAGCTTTGGCAAATTCCACGAAATCAAATAAATGCTGATTAGGGGAGAATTAGGAGACCGCAAAATATAAGGGAAATTGTCCTTTCGCCACCTCAAGCGACTGTTAACAAGTGCACGTTTTTGATTACAGATTTTAATAACATTCGAACTTTTTAACAACAATATTCTTGAAAAATATTGAATGATATTGAAAGATGGCGTGATAAGAACCATCGCAGTTTTGTCGATCGCTTCCAAGAAAAACTGTGTACATTTCAATCACAAAAAAATATGTAGGTATAAGGTAGGTAAGAGTAGTGATGCACATACAGAAACTAAAATATCAATAGCAAAAGCAGAAGATCAATCGGAATATACTAGAAGAAAACGCATGAATGTCTTCTAGAAGAATAAAAATGTGAACCAGTCTCCTATCTTTAATGCAATTCATCTATGCTCAGGTGAAGCACGAGCACTTTCTTCACATTTAGCACCTTGTGATCCCACACATTCCTTTTTTATCCAACAAAGCTGCTCACTGCTGTGCAGGACAGTATTTTAAGATTTACATACGTATATCATTTAACAGATTTTAGATTACTCTAAGCATTCTTATCTGAAACTAACTATATTTTTTCAAAACCAAATATTATTATCTAACTCCTTATTTTTCCATTTGTACTTTAACTGAACTATAGCGCACACTAGTTAATGCAAATTTCCTATTATATTTATGAGGTGTATTTACAACTCAAACCTGTTCTATGAAACCTTGTCATTGTGACTTGAATTTATTTGAATATTAAAATCAGTGAGCAAGATTGAATTCAGCATAAAAATGTCTAAGTCTGTCTAAGCTACATAATTAAATAAAAGATTATATTTCATTATGCCGTGTACCTTTTCAAACACATCTTTAGGATTTCAAATGCCATTTTATTGGTCGTTAATCAGAACTCCCTATCCATGTATATTTCGATCTTATTTTTGACAAATGGGGATTATTTTCTCTTCTACAGAAAAAAATCCCTATTTTGTATGTTTATTGTGTCTTTTCTACGAAAGGCGCACACATATCAGCTGCCACAACAGCAGGATTTCTTCATAAGCACTTTTTGTCAATTATCTGAGCGATTTTCAGAGCAAAACGCTCAAAACGTCCAACGTCTACCACACTTTGCTCACACATTACTCCATCAAGTCCCTCGTCCCACATCTTCCATCCATGACAAACTCGAGAGCACACATCCAAAAAAAGAACAGCCGTAAAGCACTGTTTACTGTCCTGGAACAGTTGTTAGCACCATCATACTCGTAGTTGTCGTCCTTTTTATAAGTGATAAAAGCATGAGAGTCATCGCATCTTCCGACAAATATTCGAATATTACATTACATGCCCCACATCAGCACGCCCCGCTCTTTTGAATAGCCGTGACGTGACTATCCGAAACGCTCCCGAGTTGAAGCAGAACAGGCGGCAAAACTTTCTCGAATCAGACGCACCTAAGAGCTGTAGGAAATGGATCAGAACATCAATCTTTGCCATTTCCATCAAGGATTCGAATTCGTGTATTTCCTGTCTCCTGTTGCCTTTTGCGAAGAGTGTCCCAACAGGCGTTTGAATTCGATGTTCTTCGAAACTTCCTTCTGCTATAGATTTATGTTGTTCATCTCGAACGGGAGATATCGAACCATCCTCGAAGTTTTCTGCGCTCTGAAAAGATGGATATGCTCTTTTGGCACGAAACGTAAAGTCAAGAAGTACTCCTCTGCATACAAATGATGGTTTTTGTAAATCTTTGCGAACATCATCAATGTCGTTCACTTTGGTGCTAGATTCTGTAAAATTTAATTAGCATTGAACAAGAACTTGACATGAAACCTTCAAACCGTTTTCGAAGAACATGAAACCTGTGTTAATATTGGATTATATTTCGTACCAGAGTTATGTGAATTTCTAATGCAAACATATGTGCATGCGAATTTGTTAGTAATTTTGAGATAAACATTAAAGAATATTTAGTGCACATTCTTGATTCTGATAACATCGATGACATCAAACAGATTTGATGTTATAAGGAAAGATTACTCTCCTGGTACCCAAGTACAAGAAAATGAGAACTATTGTCATTTATACTCTACAGAGGCTTGGCTTAAATATCTTCAAGATAAAAAGAAGCATTAAATTTTCAATTAATTGATAGCTCGATGGAAGCATTTAAGTAACAATAAAGAAGAAGAAAGCGATTTTTAAAATCAAAGATACTATCATCTTTGATATGCTAGAGGCATTGAGCCATCTCAACACAATGGCAAAATATCGCAAAATTTTTTATATGAAAAAAAATCTTCATGTACGGTAGTACTTTTCATTTGAAAGATGAGAGACATAAAACTTGGAGTTTTTCAGCTGTTTAAGAGGTATACTTATTTATTATATAGGTATACTGTACGCCGACATAGTCCAGAGATGAATGCGTATAAAGACAGGATCTGCGAATGAAATATTTACGGAACACACTTAACGAAGTCACGAACAACAGCGAAAACGATCGAAAAGAAATCAATTTACGATCATCCAATCATCAATGGTTGGAAATACCGTTTATCAGAGCGAAGAAGACTGTATTGAAACACCCAAACTTCTTATGAAAATATGCAATGGGAATTTTCGAAGCATGATATCACGCAGGATGTTCATATCGACCATTTTATTTTTTAATTATTAAATAAACATGAAAAATCACTGAAGACTAAATCACGTACCTGGAAATATAATCTCAACAATTTCCTCCATGTCAATAAGCAGCTTTTTTGCGTCAGCTCGCATTCAAAACAATTTAGATGTAGTTCAACATGAGAGCCTTAGCTGTCGTGCTAGTTTTTCTGGTCGCTTCTAAATTTTGTGCGATTATTCGCACTGATCGAAATTCACCGGATGATGAGAAACGAAAGTGCATGAAACTGGTGCCAGCTCGTCCGAACACTGATGGAATTTTGCCCGACCCACCAACAATTCAAATTGATGTTTCTGCCATCGAGGCTAGTTATTTGAATCGCGGCATATTTTTGACAGTACAGATGCCAACAAGCAATGGAAACAAGATTGCGGAACGACAAAGAACGGGCCAATTCCAGCAGGCCGACGCAAGGCATTACCATATACCAACACCCACGAGATCGAATGCAATGCCGTGAACATAAGTGCAACGGCCGAAATGCACTTGAAATGCATTCCTGCTATCTACATATATATTTGGGAAACGGACTCTACAAAATCCCGTCGAAGCAAAATTATCGAGTGGAGCTAGAGGTTTCCCGCTAGGCGATCATAGCATAGATCGGTCTCTTGAGTGACGGACAGGGTAAGAGTCGGTTGCGAGCTGGCTATTGAGTGGAAATCAAGCGACAATCTTTTTTTTAAATCTTTCATGTGTGACGGAATCGAGGAAGGAATGGTGACTCGGAAATCGAAGAGGAGTGGGAGTTTTAATAACTGACGGAATCCGACTGGAAGAATTGACTTGGCGTTAGAAAAATTCGGCGGAACATCGAAGGTACGTGCGTCGTTGCGGAGGAGGTAGATTGTGAAGAAGGTGATCGACGTCGCAGACCGGCGATGAAAACGCCGAATCGGAGAAACCGAGAACGCGAGCCCGGAGATAGTACTTCAAGAATAAGTTGCACAATCAAAAAGCCTTGGATGTCACATGAAATACAATGAAATACTGCACCAAGGTCCTTGAAATAATCAACAGAACTGAGGAAAGACCCAAAAGTAGAATATGGTGATAGGGCATAACTTGCAAGTAAAGGACATTTGAAAACATTTAATAATATTTAAGGTTATAGGAAAAAATTAATATTAAGACCTACAAGAAAAGCAGCATTTACCCAGCGCGCACAATTCGTCATACAACTGCAGTTATCCTCTGATTGTATCATCCGACATATATTTTCGTCGTTACCCTACAGGAAGTAGTTGGAACTAGTAAATGGGAGGAAAATCGTTTGTAAAGAAGAAGGAGAGCAAATACCCGAGAAACGAACCTTGAGGAACACCAGAAACTCAAGAGCTAACAGTTACGAAGCAAGCAATAAAAAAAACTAATCCAGCTTTGGCAGGGGGTTCTATGGTTCATCGTCAATTGAAAGTATTGGCAAGATCTGTGAATATTACATCCAAGTCTATGCAGGCCGATAGCGACAGCAACATTATCTTTGAATGATAGTAAGCTAGATAATGTTAACTTACTTTTAATGAAAGCATGTCACTTAGAAACCAGAAAAGGATCAATTATCAAGTGTACCTTATTGTGAATAACCTTTTGGATACGCTTATTGATAGCACTGGTAGACTAAATCGAACTTTTTATGTAACTTTTAAATAGATATTATAGTTTTATACTGATTTCGGGTCACTGAGTACGAAAATATAAATATTTGTTTTCAATTAGCTCTTGTTTGAAGAATATGGCTAGTATAAACATCTTAACTTAAATTTAAATAATTATAATTAGCTTTTTACATAAAATTGAGAATTCAGAAATATCAACAAAATATTTAATCATTTTCACGAGTATCTTTCTTCAAGTTCCAGTAGTAGTCCACTCACACTGATGCAGATGGAAGTGAAAAAAAATAACTTCGAGGGAGATATTTCAAGGACATTGTTTCCAAGTTCAACATTATTTTCATATCCCCTTTTGGCATCAAAAAGCACTAACTCTTGTTCTTAAAAACTCACATGTCTCTTTTTCTAAACCTTGTAATCTCTCTAATTTCAGGACCGATAATGAGTCATTCTTTTAATTTTGCTTAAACGCGGTAATCTACTTTGCAGGCTTTGAACGCTGGTCCATCCTTGTTAGAAGCATTGACAAAGTTCTTCGTCAGTCCCAATTTAATATGTAGAGATGGTAAAAGAATTTTGTGTCATTTTATTAGAGGTAAGTGCTTGACGCTCTTTTCTCTTTATTTATGTAATGTGAAGATTTAGCCTGACTATCCTATTTACACAAAAAGCAACAGTACTTGATCCAGCCCATTAGAAAACGGAACAACAAGGCTATGACTTCCAGTTCACGGAAATTCTGCCATCGTGCTCTTCAATAATATAGCGTCTAAAATTCATTTCATAATTTCCTTTAGCATACACTGCATGACATACCGTATGGGGTCCGTTAGCTTGCGATTTATTAGGTCGAGGATTAATCCATGATTTGCAAAAAAATTTGCACCTATCATTGGACGCGAAACAGACGCTAATTGGAATTCCCAAGTAAGCGGACGTCTTTGTCCTAATGATACAGCAACACGCTTAGTGCTAAAAGTATGCCGCTTAGTGACGTTTGCAGCTTAAACGAAGACGATTCTCTTTGTTTATATTCTCTGGACACGGACACTGCTGAGACATCCGCCCCCATCTCAACTAAAAATTTGAGGTTCGTTCTAACTATTAGACGGTTTGTTCTTCCGTCACTGACACTCACCTGTATGCGTTTGCCGATGGCTTTTCAAAGGTGCAAGATGAGCGGCATCGTCTTCCTTCCCTGTCAGAACGGCGATGGTAAAAGCAATAACTTTGACTCGGGCGGCGAGCGGGTTTCGCCAACGATATGTGAGGTAAGCTGTGACAATTTCTGTCTTACGAATTGGTTGGCAATTGCTGTACTACTTCTCTTAATTCTGCTACCTCGTGCTTCAACGCGTAGTCGTTTTAATATTCCTCGATGGACTTTGGTTGATTTATTTCACCGATAACGTTCAGGCCAAAACTGTCCTTAATGCAATCAACTGATGCAATGAGGCTATCTAGCGGAGGATTGAGCGAAAACTAAGTAGAAGGAAGACTTTACAACCAAATGGCTTTTAGCTTGTGCTCTGTCAATTTTGTTCCGGCTGTACTTCGCATGCAACGTAAGCCCAACTCGAAACCATGTAGCAATTCTTGTTTTCGCAGGTTGTCCAAACCTCCACATGCGGCAATCAGGCTATTTATAATGTTTCTGATCGGGTTGAGAGATCTGGATCGAAAGATCTCGAGACCAATCGGCATCTGCGTTGTCGCAAGTTACTAGATATTTTGTAAATGTTTAGAAATGGAGATACATACGCGTTGATGGTGCGCGATTTCTCCGGCAGAAATAAGATATATTGAACCACAAAACTTCTTATCTAACTGAACAAAATAAAGTATTAACGCATGCTTCACTGTTGACTTGTTCCTTATATTCTAATTTTTCAAGCTTTGTGTCGTACACTTGAAAATTGGCATCAACACTTCCAATACAATAAATAAAAGGGAATTTAAAAGAAGGCTAGCGCTTATAGCCTCGAGAGGCAGACAAAGAAAAGTAACTGATAGTAGTTAGTCGATAGAATGTTGGTGGCGTAGTGAACGGTCGATCAATTTATACATTACGAGGGTTAATCCAAAAGTAAACCAAGGTGATTAAACTTAAAAAAAACCATTTATTTTTCAACATAGCCTCCTAACAATTTAATACATTTAGTCCATTTTTTCCAAACCCAAGATAGCCTTAGAAAAAAATGATTTGTCTCTACTCTCCTAAAACGCCTCAACAGCGGCCATCACTTCGCTATCTTCAAATTTCTCGCCCCGATGGTGTTTCTTGAGCCAAGGAAAGATGTAGAAGTCACTTGGAGCTAAATTTTGTGAATGGGGCGAATGTTCAAGCAACTCGAATCCTGTTTCTTGAAATGATATAGCCCCCCGCAATCTTTTCCAAATATTCCATCATCATAATTTCTTCAACGCCCCAAAAAACTCATGCACAACTTTCGCTGTCGAACTCAACACTTTGAATTTCTTCGGCGTCAGTGAAGAGGGTCGCTTCCAGGTCATCAATTGCCGTTTGCTTTCTGGATAAAAATGGTGAATCCAGGTCTTGTCAATGGTTACGAAACGAAACAAAAACTTCTCCAGAGCTGCCTGGGACTTTTCGAGATTCACGCTCGAAATGTCGACTCGTTTCTTCTTTTGCTCGTCGGTTAACATTATTGCCACCTGACGCGCAGAGACCTTCTTCAGATGGAATTCGTTGGCAAATGAACACAAGCATACGAGATCTTTGCGACCTCAGCTATATGCCTGATGGTCACTCTTTGATCTGCCAACTCGACATCTTCGACTTTTTTCACGTTGTCCTCAGCCAGGGTCGTGCATGGACGTCTTTCGCGATGTTCATGTCTTCAGTGAATGTTCTTCCCAGCTTTAACTCCTTAGCCCAGCGTGCAACGGTGGAATATGCAAGAGCAGAGTCCCCTTATGTTTCCACCTAGTTGCTGTCTATGTCTTTGGTAGAAATTTTTTTCAAACACAGGCAGCTAATGACAGCTCGAATTTCGTTTTTCTCTATTTTGATGTTCGTATTAAATGAATGTACCTCCCTGGAATAGTGGCCTATTTATATGTTTTTTATGCTCACTTAGTGGGAACATGAGGTAGTAAAGTTTTTTTTTGATTTTATGCAAACTGGAAATAGCTGATTGTCACTACATTCTGATCAACCTTGCCTATGCCTTAGATAAGAAATAAAGTTATTTTAGATGTCTACGAAACTTGTTGATTTTCCCCCAGTATTCTTCTGCAAATTTGTGACACTTTATTTTTAAAAAATTTAATAGCAACATAGTTAAACTTTAAAAATGAAAGCAAAAAACAACTTTCAAGATTTTTTTTATTATACCAAAAGCTAAGTCCTGCACCGATGAGCGAGTTAGGCGAACATAGTTCACATCTTACTTTTATAACTAATGTAACATCGCTTTCGTTGAAGTTGCTAACAACATTAAAAACCCAATTCCAGCTATTTTAAGAAAGTCAGTCTTCACAAGCTGTTCAACACATCATTCCTTTCATAGTTGTCTTCATATTTCTGGGCAGTCACTCGTACCTACATACCTTCATTTTCACATTGCAGATATATTTCCTTAACTGAAATCCTGCCATTTCCAGAACTGAAATAGAATTTATTGAAATTTATATAGAAAGTTTCGTTCAATTCTCAGCTCGAAATCGCCATAAGGTGTTACATTTTCCACTCAGAGCAACCAAAAAGCGATTCAGCACTCACTAGCCTTCGTACGAATCTCAACTCTGACGATTCGTATCCGCACCACAAGCAAACGTAAACTACTTAGACTCGGATAAGGAGAAAATTTATCATCTTGAAACAAGCTTGGAAACGTTCGACCCGAATTCTCACTTCCAGGCAATTTTTTAAGGACTATTTTGGTCGTTGTCCAATGGATTCTGATATTCAATGAATCGTTGTTTATTTCTCTTAAGTGAATTCTGCGGGGACTTAACTTATTACTTGTGAAATAGTTTGGCTTTAGATGGGCTATTTATTACACTTAGAAAGCAGTCGGTGCTAAAGGCAAGCTAAATAGCAAGAAACATTAAATGATTTGACGATATTTTGTTTGATATAGAGTACAAGATAGCTTTACAGCTAAAAATATTGAATCAGGAATAGGAAAATTACAAGCATATAGTAACGTTATGTATTTGCAAACAAGAGTGGTTAGTTCAAGTTTTGACTATGATTTTAGACAACAAATAATTGTGAAGAAATTGTATTCCTCAGATAGATAAAGTGTGAGATAATGCGAGATAGATTAAGTGAATGAAATTGAAAGAGGCACTAGCGGCGGCAGGTGCGCTATAAAAAGAATAACATGAATGCTGAATAACATAAAATACATGGTGAACTTGTATAGTAAAAATTGATCCAAAACATTAAAGAGGACAAAAAAGTCTAAAAAAATTAAAGTGGCGACATGTGAGTGACTATATAGTTCTTCAAAATACTTGAACATGAATTAAATTCAGGATTCCAAGTGTTGATTATTTCGCGGTTTGGTTTATGGTTGGAGATAAAATTACAAACTTTCAAACACAAATAAACCGAGGTATTGTCAAAAATATCACAACGAAGCTATACCAGAGATGAATTTTAGGGAAACTACCGAAGAAACTGGAGAAGCAGACATAAAAACAAGCAAATTTCTGAATTGATGAGATAATTGCAAAACTCGACGAGAGACTTAAGCGAATACTTTTACGAAAATATAGAAAACATAGCACTTAAACCGTAATTAACAGAGAGCAACGCCACAATGGAAACTGGCAAAAAATAGACAGGCAAAAAATGTAGCCCAGTAATAAATGTCGTCAGCAAACGATGACACAGAAACCAAAAGAAAACTGAAATTAGATTTCACAGTGAAAATGGAAGCTCAAGATGTTCTCCCATCAGCAAGTAAAGTACAGGTTGAGAATGAGAAGCACACACTTCCAAAACCAAAACCAGCTGCGGCAGTGAAATCACTGACGACCAGGGCCGGATCTTCTTCTGGAACTAATGGAGCAGCTGCATCGGGCGCAGGTGAGAAGGGGCGCAAATATTTCGATCATCTTTAGTTCATAATAACAAAAATATCGAAATACACAAATATACAAAGGCCATTCTATTCAATTGGCAGTTTATATTCTTATTGGTTTTATTTTTTTTTTCAATCCGAAGTTTGTTCTCACAGATCGTTACATGCCTTTTAAGTTTCAAGGCAGCCCTATTCGCATATAAGATTCACTTGCTGTGCAGCAGCAAAATTTACAAACGCGATCGCTGTTTGAGGCGCAAAAGTTGCATTTCGCACTTTACAGCATTAATGTTTATGAATGAATTTAGATTACTTCATTCTAGTCATTACTTAACCTCCTTATATGCTGCATTCCCCTCCATTTGTGTTTTCAACACAAAGATCCTCAAAAAAATTACCCTGGCGCAAAAATCTATATTGCTCCATTCACTACTTCATTTCATATGAAGAAAGCAAATCCATCACTACTTGTATTATGCATTTACGTTTATAATTTGGGTGCGGTATCAAAGTTTTTCCAGCATTCTACTTCGTAGTATGCTTCATTCTCCTAAGTCCGTATTCTCTCATTCCCTGTTAATTTCACATTCTAATGTATACTGAGATGAACAAAAAATTCTACGAAACGGGATAATAGACTTCCAAATAACTCTAGTCTGTGCTCTTCCACTTCGATTCCAAGAGAGGTGTGTAGTTTTTCAATTGAATCGGAGCTTGGTGATTCTTATTCATGGCCCACACTGATATAGAAAATAATTAGAATTATTCTACAGAAAGAAAAAATTAAAACATTCGATTTTATTCGATTCGATTTCAGTACAAATAGGAAATTTAGCATACAGCACTACCAAAGATTGTTGGAAAAGTGGCAAAACAGCTTCTAGGCCATGGCTAGTTTATATTTAATGCAAATGTTTCAACTCAGAAAAGCAGTCCCTCATTTTCGAGTACAGGTTATAGGGACTGACGCCATTTAAGTCAAACTATCAAGGAACATGAAACTAGTGTAGTTCATATGACGAGTTTTAAGTAATGGAGGGACTTAGAGCTAGAATTGAGGACAAATATCAAAGAAAACTGAGCACCGGAAAAATGTTCTAAAACGTTTATTAATTCTCGTGTAATTTCTAGCCTCGCAATCTTTAGCGTTTAGAGGAGTCTCAGATGCATTGTATAGGCCTAATAATAGCCATTTTCTCAAGTTAGTAGCAGCTGTTGCCGGATTCAATTCAGTTTTAGGGGAACATTTGAGGCGGATCCAAAGTGAAAAAACCCGCACCTAATACTTGATACAAAATTAAGATATAAAGCAAAAGATGCGCCTATTGAAGACATCAACGAAGGTTTAATGTATAATTTTATTTTGATGCTTTGGATTAAGCAATTATTTCTTTGACGTAACGCTTGGAACAACTAATGAAATATTGAATGTATATCAAATGGGGAAGCTTAAAACTAACCCAAATGAAATCACACTTTAGCATTGCTTGAAGCTTGTTGAAGCGTTGATACATAATGGATATTCAGATTTAAACGGTGGGAATTTTATGAAGAAATTTCCATGCGTTCAACTTTAATTAATGAACACGACTCTCCCAAGTAGATATATTGAAGATCATTGAAAATAGTGTTGACTTTACTCTTTACAGTTACAGCGGGAGAACGATCTTTTAAAAAACTATTTGAGATCCACGATGACGCAAGAAAGGTTAGTAAATTTGGCAATTCTATCTATAGAAAATGGTTTGCTTTCGAATTAAATAGTGATTGCTTAGTTAAAGACTTTGCGAAAATTAAAGCTTGCTGCACTGTGTTTTCAAGCAGATAAAATAAAAACTTCTCAGAAAACTAAAATTTCTCTCCACAGAATGTGTAATTTTTGTGTTTTAAAGCGATTGAAAGTGGATAAGCACAGCGAATTTCCATCTTGCCATTACCGCATAAAAATCTGATTTTTCCACTTAATTTATGCCTTAAACATATATTTAAAGCTTATTTTTGTTTCTTTGAATGAACGAATAATGTGATTTTCTTATAAATATTAGAAAAGACCATAGTATTATTGAGCAAAAAATTGGAGAAGAAAAATATATCTGCATATTGAAAACTTGAGGCGAAAAAATTTTGAGAAAAAAGTGTTATGCTGCATAGCTCGAATGAGCAGATGTCTAGTTTTTTCATGAAAATTTCATGTTGAGTAACGCTTAGTTAAATACAAGGAAGCGCTAGTAAAAACTTGCTAAAAACTCGAAGTCATGAAAAAGGGGGTCAAAATATGAAAATCATAACACAGAGGGCGCCAAATGTCGTTCTGCGCCGGGCGAAAATATGGCCAGAACCGGCCCTGCTGACGACGCAGAACTTTCCCAGAAAAAAACACTCCAAACAAAACAAAATATCACAGAGCAGAAGAGAACAACAGTGCCCATCCTAATTCATGACTAGGGTCGCCAACTCAGTGGATCGGAAATCCGGGAGGAAAATAAAAAAATAAGTGAAAAGCAATTTTATTTATTTAAAATATTTCTTTGAATACCGAGTTGCTTGTAATGTCTTTTGATTTGCAAGGATAAAGCTATCGAGTTCTTTACATGTGTAATTAAAATTTGTGCATACCTGAATTTCTGATTTTACATGTGTTTCATTAAGCTGATTACGATTTTTTCACCACAGTAGATATATAATACCAGTTCTGGCGCACTTAAGAGGAGCAAAAGATGAGTAAATAAGAGGAGCAAAGAGGAGCAATAAGGACATGGTGCCTGCCATTATCGGCCCGCGCATCCCACGCATGACGTAAGCGATGATCTCGAACTGATAAACACCCCAGTTGAGCTGATAAATAGCCTAGCTGAACTAATAAACAACCCTGTTGAGCTAATAAAGAACCTTGTTGAGCTGACAGCACAGTTGGGCTGATAAATAGGGTAGTTGAACTGATAAACAACCCTGTTAAGCTAAAAGCCCAGTTGAGCTATTTATTAGTTCAAAGATCATCGCTTACCTCATGCGCGGGCCGATAATCGAAAGCACCATGTCCTTATTGCTCCTCTTATTTGCTCCTCTTAAGTGCGCCCTAACTGGTATTATATATCTACTGACCACAGTTCGTTTACTACGCTGAAAACACGATCAGCGGCAACATTTGCGATAGGGATCGATAGAGCGAATGTAACAAGTTTTTTTTATTTCTTTGCCCGATTCTTCTTTACATTTTTCACAAAAATTAACCCATCGCAAGCATTCCCTCTTTGTTTTACTTGCGACAAGGTCATGTACTTCTCGCAGCAAACAGTAATCGTCGTACAATTTATCCTCATTTATTGGCTCATCTAGAGAAGCACTCAGATCTTTTATTTAATCAATTGTACAAATCTAGTGCAATTTACGATTTTTAATCATTAATACTGTATTCTTTACGGGCAAATAAAAGCGAGCATAAAATATAAATAATAATGTAAAAATTCCGTGAAGGCAATTTTTGTTAAATTTCCGGGAGAAATTAACTGCGTTCCGGGAGCCGGGAGATTTTTTAAGTGAACTGTAACAAATGGACTTAAATAGCTAAGTCAGTTAAGAATTTATAAATTAAGCAGTTTTCGTTAAAAGTAATATAAAGTCAAAACTCATCAGTTCAAGAGAAGAATGTTTACTAATATAGCTGTCGAACTTCATTTCAACATGGAAAAAATATAAATAGTACCATTGGAAGAAAATTTTGTCACTCCTGAATCACCTACGCGACATTTACTCACTCCACAAATCAACAATTACAACTGCGGATAAAAAAATCGATCTCTTATCTTCTAATGCTCGTGAGTACTTGGATATTATTGCATCAAATAATGCAATCATCATTAACACCCATAAACCAACTCGAATATTTACAACATGTAGCACATTATTGACAAAACGACAATGAAGGCCACTAATGCACTATGGACGAAAAACCAAATGCTTGGGCGCAATTGGGGACTATCTCCAAGTCAGACCCTATGGGCATACAAACAAATGGTGAGCCCTATCCTCCTATATGGAGCTGCAGTGTGGTGGAAGAAAACCATACAAAAAAAACTGCTATAAATAGGCTCAACAAGCTTCAAAAGATGGCCTGCCTGCTGATTACAGGAGCAATGAGCTCCACCCCAACAGCAGGAATAGAGGCCCTTCTAAACCTTGAGCCACTACACCTCAAAATTCAGGAGGAAGTAGCAAAACTAGGCATTAGCCTACAACAGGCCTACAGGTAGAAATCAGAGGACCTTAAAGGTCACCTTAAAATCCTGGAGGACGTCAGGCCCATAATGAAAATGTTGAACCTCACCGACCAAATAAAAACCGAAGCAGCATTCGGGAAGAGGTTCAGGGCCACAATTCCATCAAGGGACAAATAGACGGATGGACCACCTCCCTCGTACAAAGGAGCGCAAATGTGGTATACGGATGGTTCAAAGATGGATTGTGGAGTAGGAGCAGGGATCGGTCCCAAGTGCAAAATGCATTTCCCTTTCCCAAAGGAGACCATGATCTATAAAGTAGAACTATCGGGCATACTAAGAGCCTCACAAACAATAAAAATAAGGAATACTAAAAGGGTCAGAATTAAGATCCTATCGGATAGTAGTCACCAATGACCCGCGTATGACGTAGACTAACTTATAAGCATGAGAATTGGCCAGATTTAGATCGCAAGACAGCAACGATCAAACTAAAAGCACCTGTCATCAAAAAATAACGCAAACTTAAGTCAACACTCTCGAAGAGCTAATAACTATCATTCACGATTCGAAAATTAAGGTGACAATAGGTGCCTTTTTTTACACTTCCGAGCAGATCAAATTTCGTTAAGTACATATATTGAATATAACAAAATCCTGCACAGGTCACGTCACTGAGGCAGGAATTTGCTCGGAAGCGTGGATTTTAAATCAAATCTTGTAGTGTGCAGACTGTTTTTGAGTGTTTCAATGCACATTGCATTGTAGATTCATGTTTTGTAGATTCAAGTTTCATGTCTGATTTCGATTAAAACCTAGATAAGATTTTATTTTTTCTATGTGTCATCTTAATTTAACAGCCAACTTAATCAAAAGCTCAGCGAATGCAGCACCATTATCGAATGCAGCAAGTTTTCTGTCCGGGGTCGTTTTTTGGTTCTGCTACGTAGTAGAGGAAGCGTGCAGATCTGGAGTGCATATTCCACCACATGTGCTCCAACCTGTTTCGAGGTCCATATACCGCACTTAACCACATAGAGTGGAAAGGTTTTCATGGTTACTACTTGCCTGTATTTCAAAATTAAGGAAAGTCAAACACTTGTTACATATATACACTATCGGGTGTCTTATCTAGCAAAACTTTGAAAACAGCATATCCTGTAATAAAGAAGAAGATGATCAGTACATGCAACATGTTACCTGCACTACAACTAAAAGTCTACCACAAATGCTTCACATCAAAATCAATCGGCCCCATGCATTTCGTTTTCATCCGATGACTTCATCGAAAGTTAGAGGGATAGAAAAGTGTTTGGGATAGTCATCCGAAAAAATTTCCAGAGCTTAAAAATGTTAAACTTTGGTAATCTATTTTCATTGTCAATGTTAGCAACATGAATACTTAATGTAAGCATTTATAGATGCGAAAATAGCAAAGCCGCCTAGTGCTGGCAACTCTTTGCTAGCATCAAAATCAAAAAATATCACATCTGCCTCACGTTGAAGCCAACCTACCCAGTGAATTTAGTTTCGGTCCGATGGCTGCATTGGAAGTTGGAGGAGAGTTTTAAGGGGCACAAAGAAATTAACGATTCCCACTAACAAACATTTTCAAATTTTCGAAGTCTGAATATTTGTTGTTTATTGACAGTGGAAGAACATTACCATTAAACTATTTCATGATGACATCGCTGTGTAAAAAATCATAGCTGGCAGCCCTATAATGGTTTTCAACCAGGTTCCTACTGAATATTGCCTACAATAAGGTCCATTTACTATGTTAATTTCGCTTTAATTTCATGACTACACTGGAAGTTATAGGACAAAAAAGTTTATAACGCCATAAATTCAAGACACCAAAATCATCATAGCTGGCAGTTCCAACCTAATTATTCAAATGAATTTTCACCGAATGTGGCTTAGGGTGAGGTTCAGCTACTGTGCGAATTTCTGAATCACAATTTATAGGGAAAAAAGCAGTTTTTTCTTTCAATGATATTTCCAGAAGACACCACTGGCACAGAGTTGCCAACATTTCAAAATCGTTTCTATCAGACCTGGTCCTACTTAAAGCCAATACATTCTGTGAATTTCAGTTGTATCTACATATCGGATCGTTAGTTCCCGTGAACATACATTTTTAATATAGGCAAATCAGCGAAGGGTTACCGTTCTTGTCCGATATCGAATTTCAAAAGTTTGACTTTGGCTGTGTAGACAAAGCATAAGATATATATGTGAGTTGATTTTTTTCTAAAAAATGGAAATTTTTAAGAAAAGATTTCGCATTTAGTGCCTGCCGTAGCTGCACAGTTGCCACCACGTTCATAAAAACCGACATAAGTCTATAGCTTAGTAATTTTAGTATGGAAGTGCTGCGTAGAACACACTTTCCAGGGTGCGAAATAAGCAATGAGGCTGAGGAAGAAGAGGACAGTCCTGATCGGATACGTCATTCACCTCCTCTGCTCAAACAAATTATCACGTATGAAAAGGTTATATGAGCGATAAACTCCTTCAAACCCTTTAAATCACCAGGACCAGACGGAATTTACCCAGCTCTACTACAAAGAGCGACAGGGAAAATAAAAACCATTCTGGTACACAAATTTAGAGCGAGCTTGCAACTCAGCTATATACCAAAATTGTGGAGACTGGCGCGGGTTTTGTTCATCCCTAAAGGTGGCAACAAACCGGCAGACCTGCCAAAATCAAACAGGCCAATTGGTCTCACATCTTTTATATTAATGACCATGGAAAAACTGATTGACCTCCTCAAGAAGTAGTGAAATGGGCAAGCAAAATACTAAGGAATCGAAGTGTGGTTGCGGAGCTGGGGGAGGCGAAGCTAAGGGAGGATACTAGGAGAGGAAGTCCACAGGGAGGGGTATTACCCCCCTGCTATGGTCCCTATTAGTTGATAACCTTTTCGTGACCCTCAATAGTAAGGGCATAACTGCTCTCGGCTACGCGGACGACATTACGGTAATAATAAGAGGCTCACACATGGATACCGTGAGGTCCAGAATGTAAAAAGCCTTAAATGAAACAGCCCAGTGCGAAAAAGAAGGTCTATCCATTAATCCTCAGAAAACTAGCAAAATACCATTCACCAGAAAAAGAAAAATCAAAATAGGAAATCAAAATACACCTAGATAGGAAACTCACCTGGGACAATCATCTAAACAAAACGACAATGAAGGCCACTAAGGTACTCTGTGCGACAAAACAAATGCTTGGACGCAATTGGGGATTATCTCCAAGGCAGACCCTATGGGCATACAAACGAATGGTGAGACCTATCCTCCTATATGGAGTTGCAATGTGGTAGAAGAAAACCATACAAGAAACTGCTATTAATAGGCGCAACAAGCTTCAAAGGATGGCCTGCCTGCTGATTACAGGAGCAATGAGCTCCACTCCAACAGCAGATATGGAAGCCCTTCTAAACCTTGAACCACTGCACTTCGAAATTTAGGAGGAAGCAGCGAGACAAGCCGTTAGCCTACAACAGGTATAAATCAGGGGACCTTAAAGTCCACCTAAAAATCCTGGAGGACGTCAAGCCCATAATGGAAATGTTAAACTTCAGCGACCAAATAATAACTGAGGCAGCATTCGAGAAGAGGTTCAAGGTCACAATTCCATCAAGGGACAAATGGAAGGATGGACCACCTCCCTCGTACAAAGCATCGCAAATGTGGTATACGGATGGTTCAAAGATGGATTGTGGAGTAGGAGCAGGGATCGTAGGTCCCAAGTGCAAAATGCATTTGCCTGTCCCAAAGGAAGCCACGATCTATCAAGCAGAACTATCTGCCATACTAAGAGCCTCACAAACAATAAAAATAAGGAATACTAAAATGGTCAGAATTAAGATCCTATCGGATAGTCAAGCGGCTCTCATGGCTATAAATCGCGATCAAATAAATTCGGCTATTCTCCTAGAGGTGAGAAAGGCCCTAAATGAAATAGGAGCACAGAACAGCCTCGAGTTGATATGGATCCCCGGCCATGAAGGGCACCGAGGAAACGAGGAAGCTGATACCAGAGCCAAAAAAGGAGCAAAAATGCCCTTCATAGGTCCTTCTCCGTACTGGGGTTTTACAAAAGCAGATACAGAAAAGGAAATTTAAACATGGAGCAAGAAGAAGATCCAAGACTATTGGCTTAATATTGAGGGTTTAAAACACTCAAAAAAATACCTTGGCTTCTATAATAAAAGAGCAAAAGAAGCAGTGGCTCTCTGCAAAAGTGGTATAAGAGCCCTATGCGGAGCTTTGACAGGACACCTTCCATGCAAAAAGTGCCTCCACAGGATAGGTGAGGAGCAGGACGACCGCTGCAGATACTGTGGGGAAACGACAGAGTGTGTAGAGCATTTGCTCACAGTCTGTCCAGCACTAGCGAGAAGAAGATTCGAGCTACTTGGCTCTGCTCTTCCTTCCATCAGGGATATCACAAATGTCCCATCAAGGAACATATCCAGGTTCATTAGAAGCCTGGACATCCTATAGGACATAACGCAAAGGAGGCACAATAGACCCAGGAGGTCGCAGTGCTAGGGTCCCTCTGGACCCACTCCCGGCCATCATCATCATCATGTCCTGTAAGTTTTATAATGTTTCATAAGGTTATCATATTCACATTTGAAACACGTTCTTAGCTCACTTCGCTAGCGTAGTTTTTTTTTAAAGTTAGTATTTGATAGAATTATAAGTTTATTTAAAATAATATCTAAGTGACCGCCGGTGTCAAATGGCTAAAGATCATTAATATATGGTGAGACCTGTACCTATTCTCACGACCGGTGATTAATGTTGTGGTGACATTTTTTATAATTTTTGTGCCAGCAGATGCTATAAACGAATTTTGATATGATAAGCACCTTCTGATAGAAACAACAAATCTTCATTTATTTCTTGAAAACAACAAATGTTCATTTTTCTTCATTTTCCAAGCTTTTTAGATCGACAATTCTCAACATCTGTTCATGCTTATAGTTTCCAACTCGTTTATCGGATCAAAAATTTCAACGTCAAGCAACGATATTGTGTCAAGCTATATTACTATTAAATTTTATATGTGTATGATGAATACCTTATAATAGAAACAACCAGTAAATGTAAAAATATACCAGTAAAAATATTGCGATTTTTGCAGACGATTACTCTCTAAGTCTCTCTGCGCTTAATAATTTCGATTCCACTAAAAATTTGGCAATTTCCGCCCTTATAAAAACTCTCATTAAATTTTCATATGCTATATCTTGCGTAATGATCCGATCATCAACACAAAAAAAGGGTTCAGTAAACATTTCAACTATATTAGGAAAAAACTCTAGCGCACCTGAACCGCTAGAAACACTAATGTTCGAAGAACAGTAGAAGAATCGTGCAGGTTTTGAGTGCATATTCTACCACATGAGCTGCTTATTACGGCCAAACTGTTTCAAATGCCACGTTTTACTTTGGTCTCAAGAATGCATTATAACTCATATGGTGCAAGGTTTCAGATATTACCACTGGCATGGGTTTCAAAGTTTATGAAAGAAAAACACTTGTTAATTATATTCGATATCAGTTGCTTATTTCACCAAAATTTGAAAGCAGCTACTCATATAAAATCAATGAAGAAAATGCTCAGTGCCTGCAGCACTGTAACTGAAGTTGGTGTTTGGGGCAGCGATCCGAAAAATTTGCAGAACTTAGGGAATTGAAACATCGGTTATTTATTTTCATTGTAAATGTTTCCGGTATGAATACTAACTGTAAGCATTTATTGATACAAAAGTAGCACAACCGACTCGTGCTGGCAACCTTTCGCCAGTATCAAAGCCAAGAATATATCACATCAGCTTCACGTTGTTAAATTACATTCAAAGTTATAGCAGTATAAAGAAATTTAGGGTTACGTGCAGCGAGTTTTTTCAAATAATCGAAATCTTAATATTTGCTGTTTATTGTCACTACAATATCATTACCATTTGAAAATTCTACGATAAAACTGCTAAATAAAGATATTGCAAACAAACATAAAACCAACAATAGCTGGCAACCCTATCGAGGTTTTTCAATCAAATTTGGCCTGAATAATGCTTATAATAGGTTCCATTAATTGTATGAAATTCGTATTGATTTCATGACTGCACTGGAAGTTATCGGACAAAAAGTTTTATTTTCCTGAGAGAATTTTCAAAACCAAAGACATAAAAATTACCATAGCTGGCAGCACCAATTGAATTTTTCAACCAAATTTCTACCAAACAGAGCTTACAGTAAGGTGCAGCTACTGTGTCAATTTCATGAAAATCTGGTTACTAATTCACATTTCATAGGGCAAAAAGTAGTTTTCTTTTCTTTGTAATTTTTCAAGATGGCACCACTGGCACAGAGTTGCCCACAATTCAAAATCGCTTCTATCAGACCTGCTTCTACTTAAGTCCAATGCATTATGTAAATTTCAGTGGTATGTGATTATTGGTTCGTGAATTCCCGTGAACAGAAGTTTTTGATGCTAAAAATATAGGTTAACTGGGAAAGGGTTACCGTTCTTGTCCGACATGAAATTTCCAAAGTTTTAGTTTGAACGTGTAGATAAAGCACAAAATTTGTATGCAGATTGGTTTTATTGTAAGAAACTTAAATTTAAGACACCAAAATTATCATAGCTGGCAGCTCCAACCGAATTTTTCAACCAAATTTCTACCACACGTGGTTTTAAATAAGGTCTGGCTACTGTGTGAATTTCGTCAAAATCGAACGATTCAATCAGAATTTATAGGGCTAAAAGCAGTTATCATTTTTAGTGATTTTTCAAGATGGCACCACTGGCACAGAATCGCCCGCATTTCAAAATCACTTCTATCAGACCTGGTCCTATTTAAGACCAATACAGTCTGCAAATTTCAATAAATTCTGTTCATTGGATCGTGAGTTTCCGTGAACAGAAGTTTTTGATGCTAAAAATATAGGTAAATTCGGCAAGGGTTACCAGGCGTGCCCGTTATACCATATCAAATTTTTTTTTTGGTCTATATAAAAAAAGCACGAAGTTTACATATAAGTGGGTTTTTTTTTAAGGAGCGGCATTTTTTCAAGAGAGACGATAATTTGGAGGTTTTCATTTTCAGTGCCTGCCCTAGCTTTAGGGTTGCCAGCACGCTCATCAAAAGCTACACGAATTTACAACTCAGTAATATCAATATGTTCTGAAAATTTGGTAATGATTGAATAGCTCTGTCAAAAGTTACCGCAATTTAAAAATTTTCAATTTTTCCCGTTCTCTTTTTAGGCACCCAGCGCACACATAGGGTTAAAAAATTCCAAAACATTATCCGATTCACATGTAAAACACGTTCGAAATTTATTTTGTTAACTTTATTTTTGCAAAACTTATTTGTGTACGGAATAATAGGTATATTAAAAATATCACTAAAATGGCCGCCGGCGCCAAAGGGTTAAAGATTTTTAACTTTTTCTGAGACCTGGCACTATTTTGCACATACACCAATGTGTCCTGAAAATTTCAGTTCAATCGGATGGCGCGTTCCTGAGATTTTTTCACTGAAATTTTTTGATGATATATATATATATATAGAAATATGAATTTTTGGCCAAAGTGATTTTAATACTAATGTTCTTCTTCGAACATTAGTAAAAATAAAAGTCCTCTTGTAGCTCGTAAGCGCTAGGATTTTTGTTAAATTTTTTTATTTTATTCCTGGTTTGACTCAAGTAAGAAATGGTTTGGCTCATGTCAACAATATATGATAATATGGCAGAGTTTAGTGTTGAATAATCTGTAAACCTCAAACGCTGCATCAATTTTTCCAACAATACACACAAAATTGAAAAAAAAAATCATTGAATAGCTTCTATTTCCAATGTCAACTCTACGAAACAGATTTGAGATTCTTCGAAACAATCTATGCAATTCGTTCTTCCTCTGGGGAGAAACTTCTCTATTCAAAAAATGATACCATTTTTTCTACAATCTTCATCCCTGCGTTCTTTATGTAGTCGACAAGCAGCATCCTGGTATTTTCGCCGGGAAAAACTTAAATCAATCGGAGGTAGAAACTTCTGCCATTGATTCTAAGCAATCAATTAATACCGGATTTTATCCTTTAGATGCACATCCTGCAATCGCGCAAATTGATTTTCACAAAAGGATTCGCAACAGTATGTGACGGCAACTTTGAAAATGTTATAGACACTCAGCATTTCGATTATCCTTAAATGGATTTTCTTAGTAGGAATCAAGCCGATGTTCAGCTCGGAAAAGATTTGCTAGTTTCGAAATGAAATTTTCTCAAAATGTGCACAACAGTATTGGAATTTGAACATTCGGATAATCGGACAGTAGATAGTTAATCCCATTTAGATTCCTCTTAAATGTGTAAAGTATGTAAATTCCTTTTTGCTAAATCCATAGGGCATATGTCAAATGAAGCTGCATCTATGTGATAAAGCATGAAAGCGGGAGAAGTTTCCATTATGATTTGTAAATTATTTTCTTGTTTTAGGTTCCTGGGTATTGTTGGTTCTATGTCGAAAAGGTTATTATATATTCTACACTCAAAATTCATTGTTTCATCATGTATCAGAAAAAATTGACAGAACAGGTGTTCTAAGGAAGTTTTTGATTGCGATGCTTCTAAATATGGAATTAAGTGGTTTCGAAGATATGCAAATACCAAGTATAATAAGAGAGTTAATATAATAAGAGAGTAAGGTAAAAATGTTAAATAGCATAGTATAAAAATGTTAAAAAGCAAAGGGCCAAAATGGCTACTCTGAGGTACACCTTAATTTACATGATTTTTTTTTATAGAAAAAAGCCTTTGGAATTTCACATGTTGTTAGTGGTTGTGGAGGTAAGAGCTAAGTCATCTTAATAGAAATTGTATAATTCTGAGCTGCCGCAGCTTGGAAATCAGTGCAGAATGCTTCAATTTAATCATCTTTCTCTATGTTTGACCAAGTCCAGGGCCCTTTGTTACTATCAAGCTACAAGATAACTTTCAAAAATCATCTCTAGAAATGGCTATAGCCTAAGCTGAATTGTTCTAGTTACCTTTGGAGATTGATAGGATGATGAAATACTAGCTGAGCTAAATACCTTTTGAAAATAATCTGCGAAAGAGTTCCAATTTTCGACATTGAGTTTTTACTAAACATAGAAGAGGGATAACCGGTTTTTTTGCTTCATATTCGCAAAGTCAAAAAAACTTCTAGCGCTATGGATTATATTCTGTTGCTGTCAAATTATATTCAGACAATTTTGTGCTGGGACAATTTTTGCGTGGTTGAGTCAATAATTTTGCTTGAGAAAGTGCTGTTCAAGAGCAAGTAACACACAACCTCCTTTTGCCTGGCCAGTGGAGACATAATCACGGTCATTTCTGAAGATCGTCCAGCTACTATCGAAGATCTCTTCATTTTGGCATTTTAAGCCAAAGGACTGTTTTAGATCTGTCAATTCTTTTGTTGCTAGGTTTGCAGCCGTCGCCTGCTTATTTTAAACTACTCTCCATTCTATCATTAAGGAATCTCTCTTTCTCAAGATGTATACGCTTCTTAGATATTAGATATTAACCACATCAGATCTAGTGCTATTGTCAAAGTACTTGTAGGACTGCATGCTATTGTTTGGCTGATAGCTTTTAGCGAGCAGCTCCTTAGGTATTAAGTGGTATCATTGATGCTCACTTACGACGAGACTCCAAAACGGGCACACCTCAAGGTGGTTTCCTCTCACCTTTGTAGAGCATTACGCAAAATACACTACAGATGAGTCTGGACCGAGCGAACTGACACTGCTATTTATTTATTTATTCCAATATTGTAGAGATAAAGTAAGTTTAACAAGTAAAGTAATAAGAAAATCAAAAGTTTCTATTGTTTGATGAAAAATTCATTAAAAACTTGAAAATCTACTAAATAAGCGACAAAATACAACAGTTTTGTTTGCAAGCTAACTGAAAACGATTAAACTTTAGTTTTAAGACAATTTTGTAAATTTAGTTAGTGTCTTGTATTAGTGTCTAGTATTAGTGTCTTTAGTTCAAAAATCAAGATCAAGACTGTTGTACGTTCTCAGTATGTGCAAAAGCGGTGAATAAAAGAATGCACCAGTGCGCACAAAAGGGACATTAAAACTTGTCGGTGCTTTATTAGAATATTGTAACTCACGAACAGATATCTCAGAGCTAATGTCTGGGAAAGCGTGATGGTGATGCAGTTTGAAGAGAAGACACTTATGAAAGAACACTCTGCGAGATTCTAAAGAAGGAATTTTTAATAGAGTTAGACGTTTATTATATGCAACATAGGGGAAATTAAAATTGAAGAGCAAGGAACAGCTACATTGGATGGATTCTATAAGATATCTATAATGAGGACACCACATTTCACAACAATATTCAATGATATTGTGAACAAAAGATAGAAAAAGATGCACAGAGGTAGAGATATTATTAAAAAGTCTTGAGGATCTGATAGCAAAATCCTATAAACAAGATGCCATGGTGGTAATGTACATTGTGCCTTCGTATATTAAAATATTATAGAATGTGACGTCAGATCAAGTCGAACCTGCCCGAATTCAGTTATCTGCGCCTTCTCTTTGCTCGCCTGTATAACAGCTGACGAAGTCACGTTCTGATTTGACTTTTCGTTGGCTTGATGGTGTTTTGGGGCAATGCTACGAAGCAAAGCCATAGATTTCGGACACCTCGTCTTGGTCTTCTTCAAACTGTTAGAATAGCTCAGGCACTCTGCTGATGTCACAATATGTCATAACAAGCTGAAGATGAAGACAAAGACGTGAATTTGGAAAGGCTTTAAATGTCGAATACGTCGCCAAGCGCTTTACATTTTTTGACCGCACTAAGAGGAAATTCATACAAAGCCCACACAACGGGGAATTTTTACATGTATAAGATATCTTATTATATTTGGAGAAATTTAGAGCAGAGATAACCAGATAAAGAGTGGACTTAAATCATGTTGCAGCTGTTAGCAATTTTGCAGTGAGTCAATTACTCTAAACATCTTGAAGTCATCAGCATACAAAAGGTAAGATGAATTAATGGAGGAAAGGAGGTTATTAATAAAAGGTAGGAACCGAAGGGCGTTAAGAAAGGAGCCTTGCAGAGCTTCAGAGATTAGATGGAAAGGAGATGAAGAGCAGGAATATACAGTGACTAAACAGATTGAATCATGTACCTAAAAGGAAAACCAGGAAGGAAAGAAGCCAGAGAATCCATAGCTTTACGGGCAGTAGCTCATGGTCAACAGAATCAAAAGCTTTAGCAAAATGATTATATAAAAGATCTACTTCCTTTTGTTGATCCAAAGCAGATGCAACAGTATAAGTAAATGACAAAAGATTAGAAAAAGTAGACTTTCATTTGACAAAACCATGCTGCCCTTGAGCTAGGCTAGGAAGGATTGGACTTAGGGATACAGCTTGTTATATACCATACGCTCGAGAAGTTTACTAAATCATGGAAGAAGCGATATAGGACGATAATTCGAAATACAAGCATGGTCATCCGGTTTGTGCATAGGAAAAATATTTGCGATTTTGCCAAGACTACAGATAAAAATGGAGAATATAATAGAATAGATAAAAATAGAATATAATAGAATAGATAAAAATGGAGAATATAGGATTACCTAATAAAGAGGAGACAGATTTCACCAAGCCATTGAAAATACCATCCTACGCACACGACATAGCTATGACAGTATCGAAAAAGTATTTATCTACTTTTTTAAATCACTCTTTTGGTATACTTTCATGTTAGAATCGGGTCGGGAGTTCGGCGAAGCGAACCCAAATAAAACAGAACCAGTAGTGTTTAAAAAGCAGTACAAAGTTTTTCAATTGCCGAAATTGAATGGGGTCTATTGACCTGAACCGGAGGATGAGATATTTGTGTCTGATTCTACACTCAAAGCTACCATATTTTTGAAGAAATAGATCAGAAGGCTTTCGATGCAATAACAATACCGCTGTGGTTGACCCTGTACTATTATATGAGGCAGCATTTTGGTGGCAGTCGGATGATTGAAAAAATACGATGGTAGGCCGCACTTTTGTTTTTTTAATAACTTTATTAGACTGTTATCTCGGTATAAGAAGCATCATTTAGTTTTAAAATCTTACATACTAGAACAAGAAATAGCACCCGTCACAGCTGCGGACGTATACACTTTGGACTAGAGATGTGCTTAACTGCTCTTTTTACTGAGCAGTGATCGCAGAGAGCAGTTTGAGCAAAGAGCAATTTAGAGTAGCAGCTATTCAATCGCAATTGCGATTGCAGTTTCGTGCGTACGAAAAACCGCTCGCTACTTTTGATTGCTCATTGCCAGTGTTTGCTCGTTACCTTCTCATCGCCTTCGATTTGTGCTTGATACAGCAATTTCTAGCCTCAGATTGCAATCGCATTGTATATTTTCAATGTGACTGTATTTTTCCGTGGCGATGGATGCTCATGTTTAGAACAGATGTAGTATGTTTGGAAATACGTTGCCTGCATTAATTCGGCACTTGCTAGCAGAAGAAGGTATTGCCAAGTGCTTGGTAAATCGTATAGTAGTTTTGTGGTTTTCAAAATGTCATACATTGGATGCAAGCAACGCAGTGAAATGTTATTATGCATGTACAGTATTATGCAGTATGTAATTTAATTTCGAAGATTTATTTTTCCTGGCTAATCTAAAACAATTGGTTTTCCACTTCGCCTCACCGAAGCATGAAGTTTGTCGAAAATTTTATTGAAAAATGATAACAAAATGTTTACGTGTTTTAAACATGCACCCACTAGGGGGCCAATCTCTTCGGTAAGGCTGGACATGAGTCACAACCCCGGTAGGGTTGGAGTGCAGTCACAAGCACCGCCGCAGAAGCCAACTGGCGAACCAAAAAGGATCTCAACATTTTTAGTGCTACTTTCAGTTTTTCGGGCAGATTTATTTTGATGTATCTTAGAAACTAGGCCGCTTTTTTCCAGATTTGTATGGAAATTTCGCCCGAAACAACTCAGAAACGTCCCCAAATCCATGCTAGACCAAAATTTTTTTTTTGGAAAATATGGACGTTTTTGCCCAATTTTCCCTACCAAAAATTTGTCGCGCTTAATAAATCACTAATATACTCCCCGACCACTTCCAATCATCGAAAGCGCCATAAAGGCAATTTTTGCCAAACTATGGCCAAAAAACCCCTTACTCCCCTACAAAACCGAAATTTTTGTATCACAGCAATAGTTCTTGGCCCGTTATGTCCGAAACCACTCTAACCCAAAATTGGCCGATTTTGTCCGATTTCAGCTACTTTTGCCATATCTTCGAAACTAGGCCGCTTTTTCCCAGATTTGTATGGAAATTTCGCCCGAAACAACCCAGAAAGGTCCCCAAATTCATGCTAGACCAAAAAAAATTTTTTTGAAAATATGGACGTTTTTGCCCAATTTCCCCTATCAAAAATTTTGCCGCGCTTAATAAATCACTAATATACTCCCCGACCACTTCCAATCATCGAAAGCGCCATAAAGGCAGTTTTTGCCAAACTATGGCCAAAAAACCCCTTACTCCCCTACAAAACCGAAATTTTCGTATCACAGCAATAGTTCTTGGCCCGTTATGTCCGAAACCACTCTAACCCAAAATTGGCCGATTTTGTCCGATTTCAGCTACTTTTGCCATATCTTCGAAACTAGGCCGCTTTTTCCCAGATTTGTATGGAAATTTCGCCCGAAACAACCCAGAAAGGTCTCCAAATTCATGCTAGACCAAAAAATTTTTTTTGGAAAATATGGACGTTTTTGCCCAATTTCCCCTATCAAAAATTTTGTCGCCCTTATTATATCACTAATATACTCCCCGACCACTTTCAATCATCGAAAGCGCCATAAAGGCAGTTTTTGCCAAAATATGGCCAAAAAACCCCTTACTCCCCTACAAAACCGAAATTTTTGTATCACAGCAATAGGTCTTGGCCCGTTATGTCCCAAACCACTCTAACACAAAATTGGCCGATTTTATCCGATTTCAGCTACTTTTGCCCTAAAAACTTTTTGAATAATTGAATAAAATACTTGGAAGTCCGAAAATACTCGCAATGGTAGGAAGATAAGAATCTGAATAGATGAGCATTTAAAATGTTCTGTATTGCAAAAGAGCAATGAGCAGTTGAACAACATTAGCAAAACACAACCAAATTGCTCACTGCTCTTCAAAAACTATCTGCTCTGCAAAAAAGCAGTGAGCAATTGAACAGCATGAGCAGAGAGCAATCGCACTGCTCACTGCTCTTCATAAAACTATCTGCTCTGCAAAAGAGCAGTGAGCAATTGAACAGCATGAGCAGAGAGCAATCGCACTGCTCACTGCTCTTCATAAAACTATCTGCTCTGCAAAAGAGCAGTGAGCAATTGAACAGCATGAGCAGAGAGCAATCGCACTGCTCACTGCTCTTTTCAAAGAGCAGTGCGATTAGTAGCAGTGATCGCAGGAGCAGTCCCATCTCTACTTTGGACGCAAATTACGTTACTACTTAAAGTCAGAGCAGAGTTAGGATCAGTGCTCTAGAATTACAATGTTCATAATGAAAAAGAGTTCCAAAACCACAGCAAGTTGTTTTTTTTTACGTTAGAGATGGAAGGCCCAACTGGTCAGTTCGTTTCAACCAATAAAATTCATGATGGACTAGTATTTTTTGCTAGGTTTTTGGGATGATAAGGAAAAGTTGCAATATATTTTCCACTGCGGTTCTTATCTTTTTCTGCAATCGTCTCCATCCGCAGGTCTTTGTGGAGATTAGCATTGTGGAAGTACCACGGGACTTCATTGATAGATCTAAGATCTTGATAGGGTCATATGATGATGTTGATGTTTGTTGGGCGAGTTGCTCCCCCGAGTTGTATGTAAGCCATATGTCTAGATTGGCTTTAGGGCAGACTTATAAAAAAGCACTTCAAAGTCAATAAAAAATTTGACACGTTATTGAGCATCCATTTGATGTTTATGAATTTGAGTTTCAAATGTTGATTTTTAGATTTAACTTGCCGCATCCAGGTGAGCCAGCTGTCGAGGTGAAGATAAGTTAGTTTTAGCAATGAACGTGCATGGATTTGGTTTCGTTCATTCTGATTCTCCATTTTGCTAACCATTCTTCAAGAAGTGAGATGTGGGCTTGCAGAGTTCGGGATATTATAAATGGATCTGAATCAGTACATAGAATGGCAAAATCGCCCGCAAAGATAGCTGTAGTTGTTTTGTCGCTTATTGCCAGGTCAAATGTGAAGATTGTGTAAAGTAACGGTCCCATAGTAACGGTCACCAGCATGCACAAGATATTTAGCGGTAGAATAGCTTTTGTATGTAGAAGAAGAGTATTGCATGGAAACTTTCCGGAAGGATTAATTTGATTTTGAAAATCAATCGTTCATGCCAGACTTTGTTGAAGTCTTGAGCTAGGTTTAAAAAGACTGCCGAGAAGTATTTGTTACCTTGGAATGCTATTTTATTGTCTGTCGCGATTCAATGGACCTGTTGGATAGTGCTTCGATGGACCTGTTGATGCTCAAGAATTTTTCTTGCATCTTCTAGTATTGGCAATAGCTTTCTTCATAGAACTTTCCCGAAAAACTTTGAGACTAATAGATAATAAAATAATAAAAACAAAAGACTAATAGGTCTGTATGACTGCACTTGAGAAGGATCCTTACCAAGCTTGGGGATTATTATGATCTTGCCCGTTTTCTAAACTTAAAAAAATCTATGAATCGAAAGATAGTATTGAAGAGATGAGAAAGCCAAGAGAATAAGAATTGGCGGCAACTGCTGGAGCATAGTATTGGTGAAATTAGTCCCCGGACATGTTTTTCAGTATGTTTGCTAAAGAATGATATTTTGAACCTCCTTAGCTGAAGTGTTGATTGGTTGTGTTTCCTGAGCATTGACATTTGATGGAAAGTCGCATGTTGCCCAGGTGAAAGGTGTGAAAACCTATCTTTTGAACAGTGAAGGCGGTGGCTTTCTCTACCTCACTTCTGGAGTTCTTAGTTCTTAGTGGAGTTAGTTTTTAGTGCGGTAGATTTTCATGGTAGGTTTATTTATATTTTTGTGGCGCACAGCGATTAGTCTGTATTCTTAGCGGGAGTTAGGCTCTACAAGAATGAGTGAAACTTTAGCTCGTTGCCTTTCGCAAATGCCAGCCTGAGCTCACTAGAAGTTTAATTGAGTCGTGCTTTAGTTTGAGGAGTCCTGTGCAGCTGCCAATACTTTCGTGTCATTCTCTTTTTCTGTACTAGGATTTTGCTTTATGGAGGCTTTGTTGTTTTGCGAGGTATGAAATGCAATTTAATTTCAGTTGTCGCGATGTCGAATGCCTCCAAGACTATTTCAGTTGTCGCGATGTGCAGAATTGCAGAATTGATATTTTCCGGTGATTTGAGTGATGCTTTTCAAAATAGTGAGTTGGTCAGGTATCGTCTGAATGCATTTCACTTGATTTTGTTCGAATGTTTACGCTCTCCACAAACCCTCTACTAAGGCACTTTTCGTTTTGCTTCATTTGCTATCTACAAATATATTAATGCTACATCCAGCCAATCTTGCTGCTCTGAGGTTTCATTACGTTTCTCTATGGACTAGAACAAAGTTTGATCATTCTAAAGTTTTATCTGAAGGCTTTCTCGCTCCTCAAAACTGAATAATAAAATTGGCATTTGTATATATTTAGGTAAATAGAATCTCTCATAACGTTGTAATGTCTTTCAGGTGGATTTTTTTGGCTATTAGACTGGCTTTTGGAAAATCGCATGTTTGGAAGTAATTTTGGTATGATAGTGAACGGGTTATAAAACCTCTTGCTGTTCCTAGTACATTTTCCAAATTTCGACAACCACAATTGGCATCTACTCAAGTTACCTACCTACCATCTATTCAACCAAGTGCCCTAAGGTCTCCGAGTAGCGCGGTATACTGAGGCACCTGATTCTATGAGCTACAAGAATCCGCTGTCACAAACTTCAGTGGTCCTGCTAGCTAAGCCTGATTCTAGAATGTTTAAGACGGGGCACAAGATGTAAGCAAGCACGTTCCCAGATCTTTAAAACAAGATTTCCGAACTCTGATGTACGCGTTAGATATGTGTAAAAGAGCGACCACGCCATGATCGGTAATAGTTTATACGGGTAAATCAAAGATAATAGACAATTGGCACTGGCATGAAACATGGTATTGTGCTTGGATGACGCAAAATGATGTTTCAAAAAAGCTGAAGAAGACTCGACTATCAATGAAACGGATCTTAAGTTGATAGGTTTTATCAAAATTTCTTCGCTAGCACCCAAAGATTTCATACGTTTAATGAGTCCAAAAATTCATTTACTCATACACACACCCAAAAAAACTTCTACCTAGTACAATAATCGTCGTGGCATTTTCGAATAAATACACAAAAATATTCCCCAGAGAACATTACTACTAAATCTTAATACTACGTATCGCTGACAAGGGAAATGATATAACAATTGAAAATCTACATTTTATTCACTGCCAAACAGAAAAGAGGTCAGCAGCACATCAATTTTCGATTTGAATCTCCCGTTACAAGACACACGCGAAAGGAAACCTAGCTCAGCACACAACCGTGGGCGAAAAAGGATTCGCAGCAGTTGTTCACACTGCTATAGTCATCCCTTTTGCCAACCAAGTGGTGAGATCTCATGTTTAATTTATGAGAAACGCTCTGCCGCAATTATTCCAAGATTCCCTGGCTCTCTCCGAGCCGCTTTTGAATTTTCGACTGTTCGCTTCACTGGTCCTTTTTAATATCCAGTTAATGTTCTGTGGAATACTTTGTAATGAGATTTTTAAAAGTATGATGTTATTATGTGGAAGAAGTTTATAGTAACAGGTTTGCCGGCAGCCAAGAAGGTAAGGTCTAGTCTTTCTTGTGTTTCACTAAGCCCTAAACCGGCCTCAGAAAGAACTCCCTTTTTGAATATTTTATCAAGGGCAATTTTATATTTGGCATTCTTGCAAAAGAGATTATAACCCACTACCGTTCAAACACGCACGCACAAACAAACCACCCAGCAGCCGGTCTTTTGTGTTAAAGATGCAGATAAATTCCGGGCACATTCTCATCAGATTGTTGATAACTTATTGTGTCATTTTTTAACCTTTGAAAGTTTTCCGCCATCTGGTCCTGGAAATGTTTGGTTTGGTTGTTTTGTTGTATGAAGTGTGATGTTTCATGTTTATCACGAGACGATCTAGTCTTTTATCTATAGCTGAATTAGTCAGTAGAGAAAACGTAAATGTGGAGTAGGATTTCTGTGAATGGAAACGGGATAAATGATTCAAAAATTTAAATGTTTGTTTGAAAATTTATTTTTTAGTTGTGAAATCACGTCTCTTAGGTCTTTCGTGTTTCGTAACCGAGTTCACATTTGTAACCGAATGTGTTTGAAAATTAAAGATGTTGCATATATCCACAATTCGTTGAAGAATTGGTGTCGTCAAGTTAAAAAACATCTTCTCAATTAAGTGGTTACTTTCGCCTGAAAAATGTTTGTTTTTCATAAAGCAATTTCAGTATATTTAAACAGACTGAAGATTTTCCAAGAAGCGATGATTTATTTTAGTTCATACAGTGGTGTTTTACTTTTTTTTTCCTGAATTTCTGTTCACGGGACTTCATGACCGGATCATCAATTAAAAATGAAATTTACACTGTTGAGAGTTGAGTAGTATCGTTTTATGAAAAAATGCATAAAACTTTTCTCTCGATCGTGGTCAAAGCATCCTTAACATGGGTCCCTAGTCTCAGGTCCATTCAAGAGTGCTGGTAATATCAACGTCTTACACAGCAGTAGCTTTGATTTTATTGTTTAATTTCTGAATTTAAAGAGCCCTCTCATAGCCAATAGGTTTCCAGCTCATTGTCACACATCAGGCCTTCAGTTAAATCAACTCTGAACATGTTAAACGTTAAAACTCTTAATTAAATCAGGGGTCGATGGAGTTGTCAAACTTATTACTCTATCCCTGTCTACATTGATTTTGAATAAAGTCCTTAGCCACTTCAACACGAAGATCCAACAAGAGTGTTCCACAAATGTGCACAATGCACAAAAATAATAATAAGTGAAGTAAAAATAAAATTACAAAACAGGATGATAATGAAAATACAAAATACGATGACATGAAAATGATGATGATGAAAATACGATGAAAATACGATGATGAATAAAACAAAAGTAAAACAGGGTGACAATAAAAACAGCTAAGTGAAATATTAATAACAATAAAGACAAGGAAAATTGTGTAAATTAGAAAACCAGAACTAGGAGCTACGTGTCTGGAAGCAAAAAGCTCCCATCTAAAAGGTGATTGTCTCAACAGTTCAGCTATATATCTGAACTTTTTCATTGAATTAGTCCCAAATCCGAGCTGTCGTGGTCTGGGGCTACATATTTTTTGCTGTTAACGGTGTTATTGGTTAAAAAAAATAAAAAAAAATACGTACACACAGAGCTAGGTTTTGACGGAAAATGTCGAACGAGGACGGAAGAGTAGACGTTGATTCTGAGAAGGGCTTAGAGGACAGTGACGGAGAGGATGGACAAGACGAGACAGACGATCTGCGACTCAAGAGGAAACAGTTGAAGAAGAGTCAAACTCTGAGAAAGACAGACAAATCTCAGAGTTAACGACGCAAATAAAACGACTAAGCGAGACCATGAATAAAATCATGAAACAACTTACTGACACACAGACGGAACTAGCAGCACAATGAAGACAAAACGAACAGCTGATAAAACAAAACAAGGAACAAACAGACTTGATTCTTGACAAATTTGGTAAAAATAACCAAAAAAATTGAAAAGAAAACTGACTAAATCTCCGACACACAATGAGAAAAAAAAGACAAAAAATTACAATGACACAACTGTGTCATCAGCAGGAGAAGGCTCGGAAAATGAGCAGCAAATTAGTATTGAAATGGATATGGAGGTGCAGGATGCTCTTGCCTCGCCCAGTGAGGCGGAGAATGAGTATCCTCCACTTCCCCCATCTAAACCAATACAACAAATAAAACCTCTGAAAAAGCAGCCTTCACCCTTTAACTTCACAAGAAAGCATAAAAATAAGACTACCGACAACGGACAGGACAAAATTAACAGCTTGGACAAACTACAACAAAAACGGACGACAGTCCCAGTCATAATTAGAGAGCCACAAAAATGGACGCAGATATCGAGAGCCATTAAGGTCTTAAAAATAAATTTTAATTCGGCCAAAATAATATATCTTGGTATACAGGTGACTCCCGCTACCACACTGGATCAAAAACATCTAACGAGGTACCTCACTGGCGAGAAAATACAGTATCATACGTATTTTCTCCCAGAGGAGAAAAACCTGAATGTGGTAATTCGAGGTCTCTATGACCTTACCACAGAGGAAATTAGGGAAGATCTCCAGACACAGAGCTTCCACCCTTTAGAAGTCTTCTTCCTCAAACTGACGAATGGGACCTCAAAACTAGTTAAGGCCCTCCTACCGAGAAGTGAGACCAACATATATAATATAACTGCAGTATGCCACCTCATTTGCAAGGTTGAGGCACAGAGACCCCGGAGAGGGAAATCGCAGTGCCACAACTGCCAACAGTTTGGTCATGCTGCGAATAATTGCCATGCCTAGGCAAAATGCGTCAAATGTGAAGGAGAACACTTCTTCTCAAATTGCACAAAACAGCGAGAAGAGGCTGCCAAGTGTGCTAACTGTGGCGGCGATCATCCGGCTAGCTACGGGTGATGTCCAAAGAATCCCAAAAACTTAAGGAAGACGTACGCGCAGATGGCGAAAGCCAACTCCCATACAATATCCTCAACTCCACCACACCTTCCCACGACCCTACCCGCAAAAACTAACATCAATCTTGTAGCACAGCGGACCCTGCCCAATATCCCTCAGCCGGCTATCATGGCTCAACCTTTCTGCAATATGCAGGAACAGTTCCAGAGCATGATGAAGGAAATGATGGAGAAAATAGTGCAGGGAATGCTAGCAACATTCCCAGCTCCCAAAAACAGCAATAACAAACATTAATGTCCATTCCCGAACACATGTCGATTCTCACTTGGAATACTAATTCCATAATCAGTAAAACTGGAGAGCTGATGCAATTCCTATATGACTATAGGGTTGACATCATGCTCATCTAGGAAACATTCTTAAAACCACCTGATCGATATCTGATCTATATCTCTGATAGCTGATAGCTGATCTATATCTCTAACTACATTCTATATATGACAGGTAGAGATGGAGGCACTGCAATCTTGATGAGAAGAGGCATTAATCACATCCACATACCAGCCCCTATCCTACCGCAAATCGAGGCGACCGTCGTCAAAGTGCATACGGAATCCTTTGAGTTCGTGGTGATTTCTGCGTACATCCCACCCGGGAGAAACAACTTCGGCCCGGAATTGAGGAAACTTTTTGAGGAGATCTAAACACCTACCACCGCCACTGGGGAGACGTGAGAAGCAACCAAGCTGGAATCGAGCTACAAAGGTTCATCATGGAAAATTGCATTATCCTGCATCTCCCCGATGAACCCACACACTTTGGCACAGTTCATAGTCATATCATTGACGTAGGATTGTCGCAAAACTTCCATCACAATCTGCGACTGACTGTCCTCGATGAACTACCATCCGACCACAAGCCGGTACTCTTCATCATAGAAGATGTCTTCATTGACGAGCCCATTCGAATGATGAAGAGAACAAACTGGAATGCTTTCCGAGACGCAATGGCGAATGAAAATTTCGAAGAAACACTCGAAACCGCCAGCGACATAGACAGAGCAATCAGCACTCTGACAGCCAAAATCAAGCAGGCAAAAGAAGACAACGCCATTCATACTCCGACAACCCTCACGAACTCCCAAGAGAAATAAAAAATCTCATAAGGAGGAGGAATAGAATCCGGAGAAGAGCTAGGCATACGGGTGACCCTAGCACTAGAACGGAAGCAAACCGGCTTACAAATACCATCAGTTGTCAGATCTCACAATTCCGCAATGAGAAGTGGGGTGATTTTCTAGAGAGCATGGAGTCTGGAGACAAAAATTACTGGCGCATAACGAAGTATTTTCGTCAAAAAAATAAAACCGTCGTGCCCCCCATACATGGGCCACACGGGCTAAAGTTTGACAATGCTGGCAAGGCGGAGACCTTCGCCGGGGTGTTGGAGCTGCAATTCCAAGAAAACCGTTCTCTGGAGGATGACCTTAGCGAGGAAGTTTCTGAGTCTGTTAATCGGCTCCTTGCTTCTGTGACAGCAAGAGACTCTCGACTCAGACCAACTGACTTCGGAGAGATCAAACAAATAGCCAATGGGTTAGACAAGCGGAAATCACCTGGGCCAGACTCTATTGGCAATGAATGGCTAAAATATCTTCCCGACAACACGCTGGAGGCCTTGACGGATATAATCAACGCTATATTCTAAACGATGACCTTCCCATAGGTCTGGAAGACAGCGATTATTACTGTGGTGCCTAAGTCAGGCAAAGACCTCCAATTCCCACAAAACTGGAGACCAATAAGGAAAAATAGCTGAGCGCCTCCTTTTCAACCGGCTAAAAGAAATAATTGAAGAAAAATCAACAATCCCGGAGGTACAATGCGGCTTTAAGCCACTACATTCCACTGAACTCCAGCTCGCAAGAGTGGTACAACACATATGTACAGGGCTCAACCAAAGAAAATCAACGGGCTTGGTCATGTTTGATGTGGCCAAGGCGTTTGATAAAGTCTGGCATGCGGGACTAATTTTCAAACTGCATACATTCCAAATCCCAATACCTTTCATACAACTTATTGCATCATTTTTCCAGGGCAGAACGTTTTGTGTTAGAATTAACAATCATCTCTCATCATTGTGGACAATAGAAGCTGGAGTCCCGCAAGGCTCACCACTCTCCCCAATATTGTATAGTTTATACACATGAGACATCCCCGATATGCCGAATGCAAAAGTAGCCTTGGACGCTGATGATACATATATATTTTATACCTCAAAGCACGCAGAAGCTATATCTTCAAACCTGCAAACCTACATATATATGTTACTGGATTATTTCTAGAAATAGTCCAAATTAACGCCGAGAAGAAATCCAAATTAACGCCGAGAAGACGCAAGCCATCTTCGTAACGAGACGACAAAGACAACAACCACCACAACTAACAGTTGACAACCAGACGATAGACTGGTAACGGACAGCCAAATACTTGGGACTAACTTTTGACGACAGACTCTCATGGACTACATGCATAAAAAACAAGAGACAAACAATTAATGGAATATTAAGTAGACTACAACCATTGACCAGCCCAGACAAACTGAATATGACGAACAAGACGTTAATCTATAAACAAATAATAAGATCAATGTTGACTTACGGAAGCATTGCGCACTATCAGACTTGCAAGACAAATAGACGCCAAGTACAAATCTGTCAAAACCTCGCTTTGAGAAAAATATTTAGAATTCCATGGTTTGTTAGAAGCACGGACATACACAGAGAACTGAGGATCGACCCGATCGATATTTACATACGTGACAAGACACTAAAACTATTTGACAGACTAGACGGACACTCTAACAGTACCATGGAGGAACTGAAATATATCATCAACCAACCTAGTGATCGATACCCTAGCCTGTGACAGCTAACGCCATAGTGCGGAACATCTGCACTAAGGGATGATTTTGTGTTAAGGTGAGGAGTGAGTTGGGCTGAAAAAGACGCCCACCCAGAGGAGGGAGTCAGAGTGCTGAAAGCACTAGCTCTAGAAATAACACAGTTCCAAAGGAAGATTTCAATTCTGGAGAGGCTACGAGTCGTTACTGTTTTTATGTCTTCTAGTGTTTTTCTAGATGCATTGAATGTTTGCGTATTTTCGAGTTACAATTATCTTAAGCTGTACTGTTCATTATCGTTAGACGTTATTATTGGAATCAACAATAATTTACCTCACTCGCAGCCTTTGCATTAACAATGACTGAATCACAATACTATTGAGCTCATGCACATGCCCACACATAATGACTCTCGCTTGATGAGCTCTTTACAACAATTTTCTCAAGGCACAAACATCTTATTTACATTCTGATTCCTCCAACTGTGACTTCTTCTACGATTTCTCGTCTCTTTCGAGATCTGAATTTTTGAGATTGCTTTACAGCATGATTTATGAATTCTTTATGCCGTATTCCAGAGCTCGTCGTCCATTTAAACGCCATTAAAATTATTACAGTTCTTTCACCACGACAAAATATGGGCTACAACGATTCCGAATCTGCAAATCCTTTTCTCTGCGCCGCGTCGTCAGTCACCCAGGACGCTCTGGGCGAATAAAATTTTTACCACGACTTTAGGAAGCAGCAAGTGAAAGCACAAGGTATTTGTGTCCCCTTTAACAATAGAAGCAGATATTTTATTCAGTATTTCAAGCTTACAATGGAAAAGCCGGAAAGGGAGCTAGCGAAAAAGCAACGGGAGAATAAACGAGTACTCATCTCATCCGGGAATAGAGAAGCTGCGTGAGGTCGGGAGAAAATCAGTGATGGTTAGCGAGATTACTAGCACACAGCAATATTGAAATTTAATTTTTTTTTCAACCGGTGTACTCTCTTCTTCAGTTTGATTTTTGGATGAAGTCATAAAACTGATGAAATATTGGAAACTTGAATTATAACTAAGGAATAACATGAAGAATGTAGAGAAAATGTTAGTTTCTTGGAAACAATCTGATTTTCTGTGCTGAATTACTTTGAATTGTGAACCTTTTGTATATTACATGGACTTCAATATTTTTCCCACGTGCTTCCGCAATCTTATTTCCTTTCTATGGCGTCATAGATTCAAAAGTTCAAATAAATAATGCTGAAACACTCGTCGAAGCAAAAACCAATATTTAATAACCGAAATGTTGAAATTTTTCACTCCAGCAGACAAATTATCCGCAATCTAAAACTTTGGCACTTGAAATTTAAATTAAATCTTCTCCCTAAGCTCTGGTATATCTCGTACATGTAATTTCGAGAAAATTATTCCACAACTTTGTAAGTTTAGAGCTGTGTTTAAAGTTCGAGTGGAATGAAGTTGCGATTCTTTGCTTTTGTGTTTCGCCGAGTGAATGTTCACCTCGGAGCGGTTTTCGTTTCTCCCACTGCGCCACTCTGCTAACCACTAGCCAGAATCAGAATGTATTCGAATCAGTTTGTTTCAGCAAACTTCATGCGGCTCCGTTAGAGAAAATGTTAACAGAATCATTAGACGAATTGATTCCCTCTGGAGATACTAGCAAACTCAGTTCAACAACTATTTTGCCGGGAAGGAAACTTTTCTCGGAACCAAATGATTTTCTTGGCGGGCGTACAGACAGCTGATGAGCTACAAACACTCGACTCAACTGAAGACAAACGATGTGCAGGACAAGTTCGGAAGGAAACGTTTGTGTCAGTTCGTGTTGTGGCAATCATATATTTACCTGAATTTCGTTATTGCAGTTCTCTTCGCGTTATGTTAGCGCATTAAATTTACATTGTGCACAGACTTCGGGGCACTTAAAGTTGATGCTTGGGAGACTACATGAGATGTTCAACCTGAGCAACCACAGAAATGAATTGTGTGATTTAAAGATTCAAAGAATGAAAACTCAAGAAACTTTAGTTTTGCCTAATTTTAATAAAATTTAAAAAAAATCGCTTTCTCTTTAAAATATTAGTTAAAACATAATTGGCATTCCAAATGCACACATGTGCTAGTGACGATCAAATTTACGTAACTGTATCGTTCGTTAGTTGAAGCCAGATTGTACAAAATATTTCATGTTAAGGCTTAATTGTTACAACTCCGTCTCATTAGTTTCCTTGCTATTCGGAACGACATGACCACAACTAAATCTAAATAACACAACTAAACTCAAAACGCAAATATCAACAAAATATTTGCTCAACCCGAAGCATTCTAAAGCTATTCTACAATCCTTACCGGAACTGAAGCTTCACTAAATTTCTCAAAATGTCCATAGGGGGTGTGATTTCAAAATCATATATTACCCACAAGGAGCATAATCCTCATATCCCCTTTAATCGAAACAACGCTTCGAGCATTCCACACACCAATAATCTACCCAGCAACTTTCAGTTAAGACGCAAATTAAGACTGTTGGGGCTGCCCATTCTCTTGTTGTTTCCTTTTATCTAATTATCAATCAAAGGACAAGCTCCCAAATTGATTTCGATCCTTCGGAATCTGTACCGAATAATACTGACACAAAGGCATCCTTAACTAAGCAAATACATACGTACATACAATGGCATGGAACGCAAGCAGCACGAGATATGAGCACAAATGCCGAACAGATTCGCTTTGATTTATGGAAATTGTTGCTTGCCGGGAATTTCAGATTAAGGTCGGCGATTATGCTGAATTTGGGGATTATTTTCCCCAATCAAGCACAGATTAGTTCTCAGTGTCTTAAGGTAAAGCATATTCACATAATCGAGCTCTTGTGTCTGGAGCAAATGTTTAATTGACAGCGCAGAATGTGCGTTTTGTCTATAACGAAAAGAGCCAAGGGGCAATCGTGTTATTGTGAGAAATAGATGAAGGAGCTAATTTATTCTTGGCTTTCTATCGAACTGAAAATATGACTGTTCCGACTCGGCTGACCTACTGCTTGGTAATCATTCAAGGTCAGTTGTTAACATTCTCAAATCATTAATTTCAAGCAGGAAATGAATTGAGAGATGCATAATGGATCAAGACTTTATAGCGAAATTGCGATAAAATGTCATTGCTTAAAGTTGCGTTTTAGTTTGCGTACTACTTGAAAAGATAATAATTCAAAATCCAAAATATGGCTAGCATTTATTTTTATCAGTTCATCTCGTTGATGAAAAACTAACGTTCCTTCCGTAATTCATAATCACTTTGAGGATACACAAACATAAATACATATCAGTCTCACATTCCACTACTCAACACACTACTTTACATCAAACACAACACACCCAAATTGTACAATCAAGTAGGCTAAGCATAAATATTGTTTTGAAGTTTTTATGAAAATATTTAGTGTGTTGTCAATCAATTTTACACATGTGTTGTTTTGTCAATTGATTGTAATAAGAAATATAATTGAATGGAATAATAAAATCGAATATTGGTTAAAATATTATTATTCTTGCTGTTCACTTTCTTTCATTAATTTTAACAAAGTCCTCTTCTCCGATTAGGCTTTTGAATTCATCCCTTGATTCGAACTAATGATAAGGCTGGAAGGAAATCCTGCAATTGGTATAAAACACCAAAACTACAAAACAAATAAACAAATTTTAAATAAAATTGTTTTTTTTTTTGTGGCTAAGTTGTCTAGCATATCATAGAGAATAGACATGGGTAACGCAGCGCTGCGCCGCGCAATTGCGTTGAAGCACTAGCCATGATACCACTGCGCTGATACCGATTGTCGGTATCAGTAGCGCAGTAACGCACTTCGGTATTAGTAGCTCAGTAACGCACTTCGGTATCAATGGTGTTGGCGCTGCCGCTTTGCAATGCCAACACCATTTGGCTTGGCGCTATGCTACGGCGCGGCGCAAAGATATGAGTTGAGAATACTTACCTCAAGTCTGTTTGAGCAATAGAATTTAATTATGCTTCAATACTACAACTAAATAATACCTTTATGGTATATTAAAGCAATGATTCTAATACTTGTCTAATTTACACTTACCAAAAAGTCAGGCGTACGCACGTTTGGAAAGATACCTGAATGGGTACAAGCTGCGCCGCACAATTACGTTGAAGCTTTAGCCATGATACCACTGCGCTGGTATCGCTTGTCGGCATCAGTAGCGCAGTAACGCACTTCGGTATCAGTGGTGTTGGCGCTGCCGCTTTGCAATGCCAACACCATTTGGCTTGAGTATACTTATCTCAAGTCTGTTTGATGCAAAGCAATATACCTACGCGTACGCACGTTTGGAAAGATACCTGAATGGGTACATACTATAGCCTGGGTATTTTAGGGTATTTTATATCGGAAAATTAGTAATTTCAAATGTGGGTGGTTCTCGTTCCATACAAGCTTTTTCAATCATGTTTTTTTGAGTGAATCATAGCGTCATGGTATCAGCGCAATGCTACCAGCGCCGTATGTAAGATCATGGTATCATAGCGCAATGGTATCAGATAAGCCAATGATTTCCGAACTGAGTCGACGCGCAAAAATACATGAGAACAAGTGTCCAAATGTTTATTCTGGAAGAGCCCATTTGACGCTGGGTGATACGCAGACGTTCGGTTTCTATCGCAGCCGATTATTGTCGCAAATGATTTGAATAGGACTTATCAGTTGTAATGGATCGAGGTGCGCCAAAACGTGCTACCCAGTGACTATAGAATGCCTTCGCTACTGACTCTGCAGTTTGGTCGACTAAGGGAATTGCCTCCGGCCATCTTGAAAAACGGTCAATGACAGTGAGGCAGTATTTGTAGCCTGCCGAAGGAGTTAATGGTCCCACGATGTCTAGGTGCACATGTTGAAATCTGCTCTCTGGCATGGGAATACGTTACACGGCGTTGTGTTGATGTCGTCCCACTTTCGCTCGCTGACATGGAATACATGAGCGCGACCACTGACTAATATCTCTTCGCATGTTTGTCCACACGAACTTTACTGCGACAAGTCTTGCTGTTGAACGCCCACTTGGGTGAGATGGGCTGTGAAAGGTGTTGCAAATGCGTCTCCGTAATGATACTGGAACGAAGGGGCGAATGTTTTCAGTGGATACATCGCAGTAAAGCTTGCCATGGCCTTCAATGTCGAATGGCTGAAGCTCCAGTGACGTTGAGTTGATTTGCAGAAGTTTCTGTAGTTCGGAGTCTGACTGCTACTCTTTGATGAGTTCTTCTGCTGTTATTTCTAGTGGCGCTGAAATTGTTTCTACTCGCGACAAGGCATCGGCGACGCTATTTGATTCTCCTGGTATGTGGCGGATGTCCGTTGTGAATTGGGAGATAAAGCTTAAGTGGCGAAGTTGCCGAGGTGATGCCTTGTCTGACCTTTGGCTGAATGCATAGACGAGTGGTTTATGGTCAGTCTGAATACAGAATTCAGAAGCTTCGAGGAGGTGGCGGAAGTGGCGAATACTGCTGTAGATCGCCAGAAGTTCGCGGTCGTATACACTGTATCTTGTCTCTGGACCAGATAGTTTCCGCTGAAACAATGCAAGTGGCACCCACTGACCTTCTTGTTGTTGCTGAAGCACCGCTCCCACGGCTATATCTGATGCATCAGTAACGAGTGCCAGTGGTTTGTGTTGTTTGTAGTGTGTCAGAAGTGTCGCATCAGCTAAACTTTTCTTGCAATCTTTGAATGTGCTCCATAGAATGGGAGTCTTATCTCTTTTTCTTGACCCTGTTAACAGCAAATGTAGTGGTGCCTGAAGTTGCGCGGCATTTTTAAGGAAAACGCCTATAGAAATTTATCATGCTGAGAAACTTACGAAGATCTTTGATTGTTTTTGGTCTTTTAAAGTTTTTTATGGCTTCGACCCGAGAAATTGGTGCTCTGGTTCCATGCTTGTCGATGCTATGCCCTAAGTATTCGACTTGATTCACGCCGAATGCACATTTTGACACATTTATAATGATCCCATAGTGACTGAGGCGATCTAATACGATTTTTACATGCTCCAAATGTTTCACAATGTCACTGGATGCTATCAAGATATCGTCGATATAGCACCAACAAAAATCCAGTCCCTTCAAGACTTCATCCATGAACCGTTGAAACGATTGGGCTGCGTTTCGCAGACCAAAGGTCATCACGGTAAACTCATACTGGCAAAATGGGGTTGTAACCGCAGTTTTTGGGATGTCTGCCTCAGCCACTGGGATATGATGAAATGCTCTGACGAGATCAATCTTGGTGAAAATGGTTGTTTCGCTTAAGTTTGACATTATGTCCTCAATATGCTTAAGAGGGTATCTGTCAGGTCGCGTGACGGCATTGAGTCGCCGGTAATCGCCACATGGACGCCATCCGTCTTTCTTCGGCGCGAGGTGTAAATGGCTAGCCCATGGGCTCGCAGAAGGCCGACAAATTCCCCTATCCAGCATGTAATCAAACTCGCGACGAGCTATTGCGAGCTTCTCGGGGGACAGCCGACGTGGCTTCTCGACTACTGGTGGGCCGTCTGTTATGATGTGGTGAAGTCCGTTATGGGCTGGATTTTGAAAGTTGCATTCTGCTGGGTTTGTGAGTGTGGGGTAATTCTTCAAAAGTTTATGGAACTCGGTTGATCCCGACACGGTAGAAATATAATATGTGCCGATGATGGACCGGGACACATCAGCGATGTAAAATTTCCAGTCAAATGGACGTTTAAATCCCAGATTTAGTTGGCACAATTTCATACCGTATGTATTGATAGGTCTGCTATTTGCTGCAAACAATTTAAAGTCGGAAATTCCACGTTTTTGGTGTCGTGGACGAGGGATAACGGGCACGTCTGCCCCGGTATCCACGAGAAATGATAGTTTTGTTACTGTGTCACGAACGTAGAGGCGGTTGTGTGAGCTGTCGCTGGCGGCCGCCTGATTTGCCAGCGACTTTATGCGTTTCCCGTCGCTGCGTTGAAAGAGCATGGTGGTACACATCTTCTGGCCGCAGGACCATATCGCTGATGATACCAGCACACTGAATTCTGTTGCACTGGAGTGAATTGATCACGGTTTCGACCCGGCAGTGGTTGCCCTGTGGCAGAATGACACGAGGAGCAAGATGGACAAGGGCTGTTCTGAAAGTTGGCTTTTGTGCGTTGTATCTCAGCACGTAGGCCTGCGATATCTTGTAAGAGCACGTCGTGTTGTTCACGGATGCGATATTGTTGCGATCCGACACTGAAGCAATTCGGTCGGCAGAGTCTGCTAGCTCATCTAAATTATTTATGTTTGAACCTAATATCACTTGTTGAATATTGCTCGGCAGTCGCTCCAGCCACAAGGATTTCAAGAACGATTCAGATACATTACTGCTAGCTGCGCAACGCATTCTACGTAATAACTGTGACGGACGTTGGTCACCTAGTTCCAAGCCGTATACGAGTTGACGCGTCTACTCGTGTTGTGACACTTCGTACGTGGAAATGAGGCGATTTTTAATGGCGGCATATTTCGCATTTTCAGGGGGATTGTCTAAAATATCTTGTACCTGATCTTACGCTGTGGCGTCTAATTCCCCGATGACTCGGTCGAATTGTGCTGAATCGGTGTTGATGCGATGTGATCGAAATTTCGCTTCGACGCGATTACACCAGCTACGTACCTTTGTGGGCCAAAATGGAGGCAGAACGAGTGAAACTGATTTTATTTCTGCCAAATTATTGGATTGCTCTGGCTCCTCACAATGAATACCATCTGAAGCATCGGCGAAATTCTCAAATTCCGTCATGTTCACTGATGTTGGGGTCACCAATGTAGTGTATAAGTCGTGGGACTTATCTACTTAATTGAAATTGATAACAAACACAAATGTTTTACTTAGATACTTATTTATTGTATGAATATGACTGCACTGGTTGACGGCTCAAGCCAAAGAGAGTGTCGTAATGTGTTTCTCCACCCGATGATGGTGGCGCCACGGTTTGTTCGTAGCTTGCTGTCTGTCGCTGTTAGCGCTCCTTATGGGACTCTGTAGAGCCCCTACAAGACATGTATCAATGCCATCTGCATTTGGATAACAAAAGCAACGTTTCACGGAATAAGCAACTTTTCATGCAAAGAAGTGAATACGATTCTTGCTTATGTGTGGTTTGTTATGTCTGCCAGTAAGCGTGCCAGTTGAGCTTGCCAGTGACTCACGGGTAGTGATTTGCAAGGTATAAACACCTTGTTGACAGTTACTGGCAACGCTATGGTGTCAGTTACTGGCAATGCCAGCAAATTAAATCGATTTGATTTCTAAGCCTGACGTCTCTTTGCTTGCATTGTGGGAACAGGCACATGCGAATTGTTTTTCATTAATTCTTTTCAACTAACAGTCTTGTTAGTTTTTTGTTTGAATTACAAATAATAGCAATTATGGACTTCATAAAATTATGGTCTTAATATGGAATTAATAACAATTATTCAAAATTGTTCAACGCGGCATGTATGGAATCACAAACCTCAGGAATTATTTTCGAAATGGAGGCCGTTGATACATGAAAAAACACTGATAGCATCCTAAAATGGGTTCCAGATGTCAGAAAAGCAAGAGTTATATCTAACTTTTTATTTTGCAGGCAGAGCATTACGCATAACAGTATCTTTATATGTTATAAGTGGACTTATTAATCGCAATAGCTCTTAAAATTGTTCTGGTAAAAGTCTCATAATTAATTTAAATTCCCGATGATCTGTTGAGTGTAGCTTTCTTAGAATAGTTTCAGATGCCCCCATCCTTTTATTTACCATCCAATGTCGAGCCTATTTCCCTTTACCCTTCCTTTTCTTTTCTTGAAGTTCTTCACAAATGACTTTATAAATTAAATGCAACGATCTTTAAACCACTTGCCTATATACACACGCCACAATAGCTGCCTTACCATGACTTGTATGCTACTTACTAGCATTGTGTAAACAGCTGTTGCTTGTCCCTCACAATGCCAGTATTGGTATTGCCAGTAGTACCTCAACTGGCATGCTAGTAACTGGCAACGTGTAAATCATCCATTAATCTGAAGCTAAATTTTCGCTGAAACAAATTTCACGTGAAATTGAAGACAATACCAGCCTTCAAATAAAATGAAGTACATAAACATTCTGAAAGATTATTTAAAAAAGAATGCCAAAAAAATTGGGACTCCAAAGTGATTTATATTTTATCAGGGCAGCGACCCGAAACATAATTTTTTTTTAACCCTAGAAGCATAATCTTATTTTGTAGTACTTTATACATAATCATACGTCTCTGCGACGTATAACACAAAAACTGCTCTATAACGTAAAGGCAAATGATATTTTTATGCCTTAATTTAATCGGTTCTAGGTTCAGGATATTGTGATGAAATATACAACGATATTTTAATCAAAAACTTTTTATTCAAACTTTTAATAATAACAATTAAAAGATCTTAGGCACAATACACACAAACATCAACTTTGTGTTCATCACAAACTGGCTTTCTACATTTGTGGCATAAAAGTTTAGACATTCTTCGTTTTTTATAAGAACAAAACGAACAATACAGTGGTTTTTTTGTTTATGGTTCGTCTTCTCCATCAACATGCACTGCTGACAATGGTGTTTTAATTAAGATGTTTTGAATGCTTTCACGTAGTTTCCGCTTCAAAGTGGGAGCGCTAAATCGTTGTTCCATCCATTTTTTCATGAAATCTCTCCTTCCCAGTGGTTTTTCATGGTTGGCCATTTTGTGGTTATTATAAATTATGAATGAGTTAACGAAAGCCATGTTCAAAATCCCGTAAAATACCGCCATCGGACATCTATTGGTTTTGCGCCTGCATATCATGTTTGAACACATTTGGTCGAAGGAGTCAACTCCTCTCTTTGTTTGGTTATAAAACAGTATATGTCCGGTTTTTCGGATTCTTCGTTTATAACAGCATTTTCATCACAAAATTTTAGGAGGAAAACCAATCTTTGAGGGTTGAGGCTTATATGAAACCAAAGTAAGTGGGCCATTAAAGCAAAACACGGACGTACCATCTGGACGTGTTCGTGTGCTTTGCATCTCATTCGGTATTTCACGTTTATTTGAACGAATCTTACCAACCAAGGTATGGATGAGAAAGTAATGGTTTAGCAAGTGGTAACGACGGAAACTAACTGCCGCAACTAATATTCCGATTAGAGCCATGTATGGTTTTTGATAGTGTTTTCACATAGAATTCACCAAGTGGCAACCCGCCCTTGTTGGTAGTGTTACCCGTGTATAATGCAGCATCTATCATATATTGCGAGGCAGAATTTAATGGGGAATTTAATCCCATCATGGGGAATTCAATCCCATACTTATCTAGGCTTGTTCGGGATATACATGGGAAAGGAGCATCTTCCTCGGAATGCCATTAACTGTTCATCAATGGTTGCATTTGTCCCTAGCACATAATTAATTCTACATTGATGAATAAATAGTTCCCATATTTTCGTCATTGGAACGAAAGCATCATTTTTTTAAGTTTGCTCGCAAAGATTTCTCATCCATTTTTAGACACCTGATCAAGAATTCCAACCTTTCTTTGCTCATAACAGATATGTAGCGGGTACCAAAAAATGAAGAATCGAATAATTCATCTATAGAAAGATGATTATCTTTCATGACTGCGGTCAAAATTTAAACCCCTAAAAGAGCATGAATCTCGATCATATTAGTGTCTTTATGACTTGCTGATACTGTTTGAAGTTTTAAGTGTTTGATACTCATCTCAACATTTGTCCATTTGACAATTTCACAGACTATTTCATCCGTAATAAAGAGCTTGAACCACACTAAATAATCAAAAATATTTTTACACGTTCGTGCTGGGCCTCTCAAACTGCGAATAATATTTAAAGATGCTGTTCTATTTGATGTACGCCCTCTTAAGCTTGACCAATTATGACCATTCTTACCTCGTAGTATTCTCTTTGTTGGATGAATCATACGCATGAAGTTGACGGATTCTGATGACAGAATATACTCAAGTGAAGAAGATTTGACTTGTTCCTGAGTTAAATCATTATCTTCCAATCCTAGATCCTCCTCTAAATCACTTTGGACATCGTCCTCTTGTTGTTAATTCTCCTCGTCTGAAGCTGAATCTCCAAATATATAATCATCATCTTCTAGTAAAATTTGTTCATTTACTTCCAATGTCAACAATCTTGAATACGCCATGATGATAAATAAGCTGTAACAATATATAAATACCTCAAAACAATCTATAAACACCGAAAAATAACATAAACATATACTAACCAAAATTCACAAAAGTTACGTAAAGCATAAACATACGTCGCAGAGACGTAGAAGCAAGCAATATTACAAAAAAAGTAGCACTAAGTTGGCACGAAAAAACAAAACGCTAGCTCAAAGCGTTAGAAAGAGACAAATAAGTATTTAATTTGTATACGTCTCAGAGACGTAGATTATGCTTCTAGGGTTAACGAGACAAAATGCTTTTGAAACCTGTTATAAAATTATCCAGAAATGCTTGATACACCTCTAATACCCCAGATATTCAGAATTCTGAATTATCCCTCTTAAAGTTATGCTTCTACATTAACTATTTGATCTATGTTTTCGTAATATTAATATTTAGTTGAATACGAGTGTGAGCGACTGTAAGTAAAACTCAATAATATCCCAGTGCAAGAAACAGTGAATACTTTCGAACCCATTTAGTAAAATTTCATTTTTTGATCTTTGCGCAATCAAAAAACAATTTTATTTGATAATGCTTTCGGAGGTTTTATCCGCAAAATGATCCACATTCCCGAATAAAATATTCTCTGCTTGAAAAGCTTTAGAGCCGACATACTACGTTGTCTATAATAGGTGCGTTTTTGCTCCTCTATCCAGAATAGAACAGACACATTGGAAACAACAACACTCCTGTCCCAGTGAATTTACTAATAGAGTAATTCTGTTCTGCAAAGGTACTTCGCGTACTAAACTATAGAATGTGCTGATATGTTCATGAGTAGTTACCTTTTTGTGCCATGAGGTGGTTTTAGATTTTTCAAGGTTATGTAACGTTTTCGTTGTTAAAAAATTAGAAAGAGCCCGCATAATGTGAAAAAAGAGGTAGTTTTCTGTTAGCTCTTTTTATATTTTCTATCCATTGTAGTAGTTTTTTAACTGTTTTGGGCTACCACAGCGAATACAGCAACCTATAGCAATTTTATCAAAAACACCAGCTGTTCTATACTGGATCGTTTTTTCGCGCAATTGTTCTATTCTGTTCTGCACTGGAGCAAAAAAAAGCACCTAATATTTGGAGACCAGAAGTGAAAAGGCGATCGCAAGTTAATATTAGTTGGCACTTTAGTGATTGATTACTTATAGGTACCCGTAATAGTAGATTAGGAAAAAACAGAATAATAATAGCAATAGTGAATTAGTAAATCTGCAAAACGATAGTAGGCCTGTCTTTTTGCTCCTCTATCCAGCAGAGGATAGAGTATATGCATTGGAAACAACAACACTCCTGTATCAGTGAATTCACTAGTACAGGAATTCTATTCCTCATTTGTAGTTCACGTGCTGAGCTATAGAATGTGCTGATAGAAAAAAAGAAAAGCTCATGAGAAGTTGTCTTTTTTTCTGTGAGGCGGCTTTCGATTTTTCATGGTCATGTTGAATGTTTTGGTAGTTAGGAAATTAGAAAAAACGCTCATAATGCGTAGAAAGTTAAAAGCAATAATTTTCTGTTAGTTCTTTTTCTATTTTCTATCGATTGTGGTAGTGTATGCTCGTAATTTTCTCCCTTTATTTTCAGCTGTTTTGTGGTACCACAGCGAATATAGCAACCTATGTCAGTCTTAGCGAATGCACTGCTGTTCTATACTAGATGTTGTTTTTGCGGCATGGTTATATCCTGCTCTGTATCGGAGCGAAAAAATACGCCTAATAGGAAATTGGGAATGAAAATGAAACCATACACTTTATACCGCCTTTATAACAATATTCCATGTATATAACGATTAAAAAATAACTTATACTGATTATGTACACCAATTGCTGAAGTCAGTATAGTTTGAATGAATTTGCACGTGGTCTGCAAAAGATGATATGATACTTAATGATATGATATATAGAACTTAAGGTCATCCGCGTAAGGGAATAACTGAATTGAATATTTCTATTATAAATTGGTTGTGCATTTTTAACCTAACTTAAAGTTGAATTAACAAGAAAACTTAAAATTAGCGGCTATACTATTTTGACCTGTTGGCTCCCATTGGTTTAATTTGTTTTTTTTTTTTTTGCACGCATTTGATTCTTGAGGCTGGTACTGAGTGAATCGTGAAGCTCAATGTTGACAAGTCTCCATTATCTGCTCATTCTTTGGAGCAAAAATTTTGACAATGCAGAAAAGCGGAGTCACTGCTCATTTCTGACAGAAAAAAATTCAAGAATTTCAATTTTTGATCGATATGCTTATTGGAAAGACATTTATACAAATCAATTTTCAAATTCAAACACCAAATGTCACTTTTTAGCTCAAAATAATGAACTGCACATACTAAATTGGCGGAAAATGATTAGAGACATGCGTCAATGCCATCTGCATTTTCAAAGCGAAAGCAACTTCCAAGCAATTTTTCACGCTAAGAACTGAGTACAGCTCTTGCTTATTTTCAAGCTAAATTTTCGCTGAAACCGTTTCACGTGAAATTTTGTATGAAAATCTCACATAAAATCGAAGACAGTACTAAGCTTTACACACCAATGGGCCCAGCCTGTACAATTACTGACACTTAAGTGATGATTTTACCTATGCTTAATTACAGTTAACTGAGCTTAATTACATCTAAATCTAAGCCTAGGTCTTAGATCTAAACGCTTCTGTTTGTCGGCAGGACTATTCAATCAAAAGGCGCATCCATAAACTGCCGCTGCAATGCTATCATCGCGGGGCGCATAAATGGCTCATTAGAGACACTTGTACACCCTAGTGTCCGAATCAGTCCATTCTCATGTCCATCTGTCTGTCCGTAGAATCGTGTCGTTAATTCCACAACTCGCTCCCTAAGTGGCTTCAGTTTTGACTCGTGATACAGGAGAAGCTTCTTCAGACACTTCTTAGTTACCGGGTTGTAAAACCTGCCAGTGCAGAAGCGCCGAATTTTTCTTTCGAATACCTCCGCTTCTGTCATGACAGTTTTGGAGCAGGTCGCGTAAAGGAGCGAAACGGAAAGGAAACAACTGTTAAGTTTATTGATGAGCCATACGTACAGGATGAAACATTGGTAATCACCGAATATAAGATGAAAAGGACAAGAAACACAGTCATTGAAGACAAGTACGTTTAACAATGTAAGAGAAGAACAAGGAATAGACGATGGCCACAAGATGATAGATAGACCACAATTGCGCAGTTTATCCAACAACGCAGTATAAACTACATTTTCAAATGCATTAGCAAAATCCGTGTAGATCACGTGAACTGGTTTTCTATCATTCTACAAACCAACGACGAAATTGACAAACTCAACCAATTTCGTAGACGCGGAACGGCCTTGAATAAATTCATACAGCTCTTTGAATTGTCAATACCTTATATAAAGAAGGGAAATAGAACGGTTAATGGTAATTCCTTCAGCATTGCGCACAAATCTAGATTTAACTAACTACAAATTAAAGCTTAAACATTTTGCCGCACGGCATTTTAATGTGTTTAGTGATGTAATACAATAATTATTTTCACATGAATTACACTAATGTTATGAATTAAATGAATTAAATAATTACAGTATTGACATTGGTACGACTGCTCAATTTCCCATACACCAGCCTTATGTTCAAGTGGGAAACACTTTATCTTATAATTAATGTATTTTTACTATTAGAAATAGACAACTATTTTTTTGTAGCTGATTCGTACACACATATGCATCAATTAAGTGTATTTTCGTAAAAAAGAAGTATTTTAAACTTTCTCCGATTTCAACTGCCTTTGCCAGGTGCAAAAAACCGGCGACAAGCTAAGATGAAATAAAATGGATAAAAACAAGACATAAACATGAGGCTCGGGAACCAATACAAATTTAATACCGTAATACTGGAGTAGTACTGTTAGTACTGTTTAATACTGTAGGGTCCAAAAAAGATAGTAAAGCTTCGACTTCAGAAGTGAAGTTTACAGCGATATCAGGACAAGTAGCGGAAGATAAACGGTTATAGCTGTTGGACAGAATAGATGGGTGCAAAGGTAGAGAAAATGAAAGTGCGACAACTTACTCACAAATGTCTTGAAGACAAGAGGCAACATCAACGTAGAGCTATGCGCCAAGTGAAGCTTGAGTAGCCTAGTGGGTAGAGCACTGGCTTGTTGCATGTGAGGTCCCTAGTTTGAACCAGGTTTGGGCGAGGGTGAAGTGCAAGGTCAAACGAAGTTCTCTATTCAAAACAACACCAAGATCAATAACGCTATCAAAGCAAATTAATATTAATTGTATTTAATGTGTACCAATTTTTTCCTAGCTCAAAAAAATATTTTAATAAAAAAAACGATTTTTCCTTTCGAAGCTAGATATATTGAATTTTATGACAAATATCGATATTTCGAGGGTAATCTGCCCTCTTCTGATAGACACTGAAGAAGAGGGCAGATTACCCTCGAAATATCGATATTTGTCACAAAATTCAATATATCTAGCTTCGAAAGGAAAAATCGGTTTTTTTATTAAAACAAATTAATATGTTTTTATCGAGAAAGTAGTTTTTCTGCAGTAAGGGTAACACTTCTAATTTGGCAATTATAAAAATCAAGCGAGAGATTGTTTACATTGCACCACTAATCAAGAGAGTCAAGGTTAACCTTAGAATGGTACCCATGAGTAATTTTTACTCACATGCGATACATATTTCGTCGTACATCAGCCAGTTGGCCACTCTGACTGCCATGAGGCTAGAAGCTATATAATCGTTTTATGTTTAATGATAAAATAAAAAATTTACATAATACTATTGTTGCTTTTTTTTAGTAAAAACATGTACCTAAAATCATCCGAAATTTTGCCGTACCATTCTAGGGTTAAAGTAAAGAAAAAGTGTATCAGATTTAGATTCAGTGATGTGGTTCATACATTTCACAAGACGTTAGATCGATCGGTGAGGAATATGTTAAAAAGATGTGGGCGAAGATGGCTACGTTGTGGTACACCGGAAGTAGCAAGTCTATTTTTTGACAAAACTCCATTAAATTTTTACGAATTGAAGATCCAGCAAGTCTGAATTTTTGCAGCTTTAGGATGAAGATAAAATGGTGAACTGTGTCAAAAGCTTATGTATTATAGCTATAAATTAAGTAAAACTTCTGGCCGGAAGTTAGTCCAGATAGCAAATTTTTCCATAATGTGGATAGTATTGACATGTATGTGTACATTTGTGTCGGCACTTACTGACGTAGTCGATAGATCGATTTGCTACAAAACTTTACAGTCGCGAAATCACAATGCGATGAACCTGAGCGTTAGAAAATCCAATCCCACCTACGTATTAATGATTATTTTTAACTAAACTTTCGTCTTTGGAGAATAAAATTAACAGCATGGTCGTATTAATTGTCCTAATTGTCATATGTTTAGTTAAAACTAAGAATTTCAGGGTTTAGAATACAGTTCAGTACGTAAAAACCTTTTACCGAACCAAAAAGATGCTACTAGCTATTGCAAAACTTTCTTTGTGTCCTAAAATGTTAGATAGCTTGGCAAAATAAACTAGTTATAAGCCGCATTTAGTCTTACTTGCCCATATACAATCTCAAGCTTACTGACATCCATTTAATTGTAAACTTCCAATACATGTATAGATTTTCGACTCAAATTTTTCTGTGAACATGATCATTAAAGAATCCAGTGACTTACCTGAAAAAAAAACAAAATAAGGCATGAATTAATTATTTATATTTAATAATGAATTGATTATATAAAATAAGATAATTGGCTTATATATACATATTTTTACTTCACCAATGTCAATGTCATACAATATCAGTTTTTCCAACTATAATAATGGTTTTTTTACAACAACAACACTTTTTGCGACCAAATATTATTATTTTTCAGATTATGCAAAAAAAGCACTGTCTAAAGAACAAATTTCACTGCTTCGCTTGAACAACAAACAAACAAATGAGCCAAGTAATATACTAGTCAATTGCGAAAAACTTTTCTTCATCATTCCGCAGTTTTTTATTTGCTAGATAGCTTTGTGCTCGTTTTTTCCCGTAGTTTACAATTCAAAGAAGTCTAGCATGTGAATCAAAGTCAAAATCAATACAAAAAAGCTACAATGATATATTTGTAGTTTTTCTTGTATTTGATGACATCTTTTGAATTCTTCTGACCCTCAAAGAGAAAATATTGAACAAATCAAACCCAATACTAAAGGCACATATTCAATTTCGTTATTTTGCTGCAATAATTTCTGCACCACATGAAAAATCAATAAGCTATTCCGAACGAAATATTTTATTTTTTGATTAATTTAATTCAATATCTTTACGTGAGTGAAATCGAAGCAAAAAGTCATGTTTAAAGCTTGGCAAGCAGAATATTTCCATTACAGTTAATCGTTTCTTCCTTCTGACATCAATGTAGGTAGTTAAGCAAAACTCCAAGTCATATAGATAGTTTTATCATCCGCCTCCTTAAACATATTTCATCGATATCATTGAGATGAAGTAAGTTTCGTCAAATCAGCCGGCAACCAGGCTACATAAAAACTTTCCTAATCAAGGGTTTGCTTACCGTGAAATCCTACAAATATCCTGCTAATCCCATTTTATTAAGTAGAAACCGATCAATAACGATAAACGCGAAATTGGAAACAACTCGCTACTTCCGGCGATTCGATACTAAGCCATCATCATAGCGGACATGATACGGAAAGATGTTCTGAAATTAATCGCTATAAAAACGACTCGCTTCAGCAGCCAGTGTCTTAAACGTTCCCGACCGTTTGCGAATGCTGATGCCGCCAGACATTGCCGGAATTGTGAAAAGTATAAAAAACTGATGACTCTGCCAACTTTAGTCTTTCATGGACAGAGGATTAATATAAAATTAGGAAGCGAACAGGAAGGTACTTCAACGAACACAAGCACATCTATTTTTCCTTGAAATGGAATTTCTTTCATTTGTGCCGCTGGCACTGAGCAAAGTTTTGCTGGAAGGACCAAGAACCTGGAAGCTCTATGTAGAATGGATCTAATTAAATTTCACTTAGCCATGATTTTCCTTAATTAGTGAAAGTGATGCGAATCTGAATTTCCGTGACATGATATTTGAGATGAAAGCTGTGAATAGCATTTCAAAATTAATCGCGTGTTCGGTGAAGTCGAAACTGAAGTCGAACGCGTTTAGGCTACTGGACCATTTAAAATAGCTAAAAGAGCCTGGTGTTGGCTTGAAAATAGAAACTACATAGACATCATTGGGTGTCTTTCAAACAGAGTTATTTAATGCGTATCAGCTGTACTCAATGTGGGAATATTTTCGTAAAATGATATGCATATAATAAAATGGCTCAACATTCACAGTAGTGAAGCATTTGAATTTCATAGCATCCATATAAAGCCCTGTTGCATCATTAAAGTTTTGAAGAGCAGTATGAACAAAGAAAAATGAAAGCCTAGTGTCTAGCTATTTCGAGGGTAAAAATCGGCAGAGAGTAGGTAGATATGTGCCTCAGCAGCAATTAAAAGATTATAATACTTTTTCATAACAAAATACTGCTGATGCAGTTAACAGTCGCAACCAAAGTTCCCAGAATGGTCGAAGAAATGCAAGATCAAGCTTATCAGCAAATAAATTAATTGGTCATGCGTACTGACTCTACGCCCATACTTTTGGGATCTATTAGGACTGGCTAGGCATATCTTTAGTATTTTAGAGTTTTCAGAAATTATGAATCAGGTCGAAACAAATCTAAAATTCTATCAGTCTTGCTCCACAATCGGAGCTGTGGATTTCGGAATGATGCGATAACTTCATCGGAAGTTCTCGAAGCAAAAAGATTGCAATGGTCACTTTTCGCAAAGGTTTTAAAATATTTGAAATTGAAACATTGTTTTGTGCTTCCATTTTGAAATGTCAAGGTTTTATATACATATTGTTTCTGGTGCGTATGTGTGAGGGATGCAAATTAGTAGCTTGAGGAATCAAATGAAAAAAAGATGTGACATCGTGTTATAAAAGACTTAACTAAAGACTTTGTAGGCGAATGATTTTTGACAATTACTTCATTTCTGTAGACCTTCAAAAATCACTAAAAAAAAAAACCCCCGAAATTGTATCATTTCAACTGAAAAACCCCTAAAAAATTGTTATAAAACAAACCAGTACAATAGATTTTACAGTAATGTAAAATCTATCACCATCACCATACAAAAAGAGCTTTTCAATTCGTCAGTAAAGCTCTTTTGTATGGGATTTGACCGTTGAATTCGTTTCGCGAAGAGTATAGTACTAGGCATTACTTATCAGAGCCCACGGACTTCAAAAACTACCATAGCTCCTGGGACGATAAGGGAATCTTATTTTTTTAAATTTTATTTATTAGCCAAACAAGGCCGCTTTATGCGCAGGACATTCTTAAACTTGCTATCACTTCACTTCGTGATGAGTCCATAATCAACCAGTTAGCATCTATGTGGGGCAAGCCACACTTCCTATTTCTCTATAGAGAAATTAGCATGAGTGTCTTGTATACATGCTCCATTTTCTAGAAGCCTATATCAACGACAATCAATAAGCTTTTCTTCTTTTTTTTCTATGATGATGCCAATGCTCGGGGAATGCCCTATTATGCTATAGCACAGCCTTGGGGGAAGGAAATTTAAGGAAAGGAAGAAAGGAAGAGTTGAGTTTGCAGGAGATAGCGATGCACGATTCGTTTGAACAATTGTGGCTCATAGGTGGCGGGGAAAACAGTAGATGGTAGACTGTTCCATAATCGTATTGACCTAGATAAGAAAGAAAAATGAATAATGAGGAGCGACTTTTATTTTTGATGCACTTTATATTTAAATAACTCGTTAAATTTGGGAACTAAAACTGTCCTTAGCAAATATCTTTCGACAAAAAATTTTATTTTGAAATTATAACATTCTGTTGAAAGTGATGCAAGCGTGTTTATATCAACAGCTTAAAATGACAGGGTAAAAATTGTAATTTTATACAAATTTCTTTTTTACTTGAACAGTTTTATCCCATTTGGAAAAAAATGTTCCAAAAATTCGGAAATAAATTACCTCTGAAAATGCATTGTTTTTTGTGACTTAAACGCCAGTCGAGATTCAAAAGGCTTAGCGAATTCAAAAATAACTTGACAAATGTCATTTTCATTTTTTTTATTAAGTTTCGAATCGCTAACTACGACAGCTACATTGACCATCAAAATCATGCGCCTTAAGCCGGACAAAAACTTGAAAACTGAAAACTTGAGAAATTGTAGTGACTCCATCAGAGACTAAAACGCACCTGTCGAATTGAATATATTTAATATCTTACTTGAACTGGCTGGGCACAGTGGTTGACACATTTTTGCTCAGCATACATCAATTAAGCATTTCGGTAAACAGTTGCCAATAGCAAATTATACTCCGTTCCACAAAGGCTATCGAATTAAATACTTGATGAAACAATCAAGACAATATTTTTTTGCGGATTATTCCAGAAAAAAATACTTGCTGACTCGCTAAAATGCCGTACGATTGAGAAAGAATGCGAAAAAGTAAACACTGAAGATACTCCCCGAAAACTTTATCGTTATTGTGCTCGAAAAGTCAAAAGAGCGTTCGTTTCCTTCGCCCGATTCGTTGTCGTCGTTTTCAGATCCTGCAGATTCATTTTGTGGTGTGTTCTCTACCTTGTTAGGCCGGTTGCTTCTATTTTCAGAGTCGCTTAGCTTCTTGAATGACTTCCTGCTCTCGCGAAATACCCACGTTTTCTGCATGGCCATTGTTCACTTCAAGTTTTTGAAATTTTATTTTATTGCTTCGGAGGCCAAGAGCTCTTAGCCGTTTTAATGAATATTTTGCTCAGTGTTTACTCTCCATCGTGGTCTCATTGTTGGCTTCACAAAATGAAAACAAACGTGCAGTGCGTACCCTGACAAACGACCTGCACTATATTCACAATATCTCTGACTGTTTCGCCAAGAAGCCAAGACAACAGAGAGAAGTCAAAAGATTCGCAGGACTAAAGCAGCTAAGAAATTAATTTGATTTTATTGAATTCACTGTTTTCATTGCTTCGCTGCTCGTGAAAAAAAAAACAGCCGGCACCACTTATGTGGCCTGGCAGAAAAGGTCGCAGGTTGAAAACAGAACTTATTACTTTACTGAAAATACTTTTACGTTTTCAATTTTGCTTTTGTTTGTTTCATAGCCGAGAGTAAAATTTTTAACTTTTTGGGGAAACAAACTGGCACAAAATTCTCGAGAAAAAAAACTCGATTTCGGAAAGAATGAGACTAATCTGTGTAACCTTATTTACGGAGTGAAATGCACAGTCAGTATTTAATAATAGAATATACCACAGGCTTCATTCTTGAATTATGCAAATATTAGTATTTCCTCTAACTCCTTACAAGCATTTAAACAAACAGTTAGGAACTGAAATATTATTACGGGTTCACATTGAATTATTTGTCAGTTGACAAAATAATAGCAATGTCATATCAACAGCACATCTTCGCAAAGACTTATTCGCATAGAACATTTCCGAATAGCGAAACCTTTTAGCAGTCATTTATCTTTCGTGCTAACTTTCTTTCATGTGTAAGAGCATTTGTATTCATGAGCACAATCAAGCATTTTACATCTGAATGAAAAATATCGTTAGCTCAAGAACAGACAAAAGCAGTTATTTACACGTCATTGCCGACTGATGACAACAGACATTATTTAAAATTCATTAGCAAAACGCTAGCGATTCAATACCACGTCGAATTTTTTTCCTCGCGCCTGGTATTATTCTATTTTGGCCAAAACATGGTGTTCCCGTTCTAATTCAGATAACAATGATTCGGCAGCCGCCTACAGGAAAAAATTGTTCTTATCATGGTTTTGCTTAATGTTCGGATGATATTTTGAAATTGAATGGTGTGGCGCTTTCGCCAAATTTCTGGGTTGCTGACTAATACGACAATTATGTGTCTCCACTCCAATATTAAATTTTCGAAAATATTTTCCCATTTTCTCAGAAATTTGAAAAAATTGTGATGAAGAAAATAATCGAGATTTTGTAGGCATTAGAACAAAATTGACAAGTGATCTTAAAATTTGAAAAAGGATACTCTATAGACAACATTCCAGCTATATACGAGGGCTGATCAATAGTTTATGATAATGCATATAAACCAAGGTGATTAAGCTTAAACGATACATTTATTTTTCAACATAGTCTCCTAACAAGTTAATACATTTAGTCCATCTTTTTTCCAAACCCAGGATACACTAAGAAAAAATTCTTTATCTTGACTCTCCAAAACGTCTCAACAGCGGCCATCACTTCGCTATCGTCTTCAAGTTTCTTACCCCGAAGTTGTTCCTTGAGCTGAGGAAAGATGTGAAAGTCACTGGATGATGCAAAAAAAAAGTTTTCCGAGGAAAGATGTAAAAGTTCGAATCCTTTTTTTAAAATTGCAGCCATCGAAACTGCAGCCATGTTAACCGGTGCGTTGTCCTGATGAAACAGCACTCCGGCTCACAGTTTGCCGCATCTTTTTTCCTCAATAGCCTCCCGCAATCTTCTTATTTGGTCTGCATAGAAAGAGCCTAATATAGTGGCTCCCTTTTCCAAATATTCCACTATGATAATTCCTCAACGTCCCAAAAACTCATGCATAACCTTCCCCGCCGAGCTCGACACTTCGAATTCCTTCGGCGTTGTTGAAGAGAGTTGCTTCCAGGTCAACGATTCCTGTTTGGTTTCTAGATCAAAATGGTAGATTCAAATTTTATTAATGATCACGAAACGTGACAAAAAAAAATCCTGATCTGCTTGGAACTTTTCGAAATTTACTCTCGAAATATCGACTCGTTTCTTTTTTTGCCAGTCGGTTAACATTCTCGGCCCCCAACCTTCTTCACATGTCATTCGTGGGCAACGATTCTTTAAACTCTGTCATACGAAATCCCTGGAGCCTCAGCTACTTGCCTGATTGTCACTCTTCGATCTACCAACATGACATCTTTGATTTTTTAAACATTATCTTCAGTGAGGGACGTGGTTGGACGTCCTTCGCGGTGTTCACCTTCATTGGATGTTCTTCCCAGGTTGAAGTCTTTGGCTCAGCGTGCAACGGTGGAATATGGAGGAGCAGAGTCCCCTTATGTTTCCACCAAGTCGCCGTGTATGTCTCTGGTAGACAATTTTTTCAAATAGAGGTACTTAGTTACAGCTCTAATTTCGTTTTTCTCCATATTGATGTTCTCTCTTCGATTTTTCGTATTCAAATGAATATACCTCCCTGGAATCGTGGCTTATTCATATGTTTTTTATGCTGACTTAATGAGTATATGTGGTAGAAATTTTTTTTTTTAATTTTATGCGAACTGGAAATAACCGATTATCATTGCTTATTGATCAGCCCTGGTATGTCTTTGATTATCCGATCTTGATTCACTTAGACAGGCTTTCCTCGACACACGATAAATTCATTTGAAAAAACTCATTTTCGTTTTGGTTCAGATTAAGCTTTATTGATTTGAATACGTTTGATAGTATCAAAAATCAATAATATATATGAATTGCACCATTTTCTGTTCATTCAGATTTCGTAGAAAAACTGACAAGGCAGGATGTCAGCGAAACTCAACTTAGCAAAAATAAGAGAGAGCCTATCCAACTCCTGTACACCACTCTATACTAGAGAACAAGCCCAAACACCATATTGGTGGGCGTAAGGTCTATCTAAAGCTCTGCTACATAGTATGTGATGGAACCGGGCCGGGAACGCGACTCCACTTTGCAAAGAAGAAAAAATCCCTCAGCTAACCAGCAACAAGAGAGCTACTGCCTAGATTGGATACAGTGCCTCCTCCAGAGAGACAATCTAAGTTCTAAAGCTGAACTCAAGCTCAGCAGCATTCTTATCGCGCATTTTAGAGCCCCGGTCTCCAGCAAGCTATTTTAACTGCGTGAGCCTACAAGCATTGCCAGAGCCCAAAAAACAAAACAGAGGCCTACTACTAGTAATAGAAAATGAACTTATGTCAAAAAATCCCACCACAATAAATAAGAATAAATGACTTAATAAATAGACAAACACAACACCCACTAAATAAAATAATGAAAAATATAAATAACCAGCTCCGCAATGTACCTATTGAACAATCCATACAAATCTATTGAACGCATCAAACAGGAAAACATTATCAAGACAGTCACAAAGCTTATCGACTAAGCGTGCATTCTGAAGTTCATACTCAGCTCGAAGGCCACAATAGCAGGTTAAAATTTGGGCTTTCTCTGCTCGAGTTACACAGAGTTTGATTCGGCGCCGAAGATAGACTCCTGAGAAGAAGATGATAAGTCCGTGCCCAGTTACTCCAGAGCGAGGCAAATATCTGGAACGGAAGAGTTCCTAAATACACGATCATCAAGCACAAAACGATACGTGGCGTGACCATTTGCACACATATTTCACCGACTCTGCCACTCATTGATCACCCTTTCCTGCACGGCAACAACGTGTTAGCTCAAAAGCATCGACCTCTGTACCTGATGTAAGTAATTTGGGAGGAAGCAATGAAATAGGCCATTAGACTACATTAAGACGACAGGTACAAATCAGGGGACCTTCAAAGCCACCTCAAAATCCTGGAGGACATCAGACCCATAATGGAAATGCTGAACTTCAGCGGTCAAATAAAGACCAAAGCAGCTTTCAAAAAGAGGTTCTAGGTCAAAATTTCACCGAGGGACGAATGGGAGGATTAGCTACCTCCCTCGTACAAAGGAGCGCAAATGTGGTATACGTATCAATGATGGATTGTGGAGTAGGAGCAGAGATCGTAAGTCCCAAGTGCAAAATGCTTTTCCCTCTTCCAAAGGAGGTCACCATCTATCAAGCAGAAATATCTGTCATACTAAGAGCTTCAGAAATAATAAAGACAAGGAACCATAAAAGGGTCAGAATTAAGATCCTATCAGATAGTCAAGCGGCTTTCATGGCTATCAATTGCGATCAAATCAATTCAGCTATACTCTTAGCGTTGAGGGGGCCCTGATATGGATCTCCGGCCATGAAAGGCACCAAGAAAACGGGGAAGCTAATACCAAAATCAAAGAAGGAGCAAGAACGCGTTTCATAGGTCCTTTTCCGTTTTGTGGCTTTACAAAGAAAATTAAAACAAGAAGCGAAAAAAGATCGAAAGCTAATGGGCTAATATTGAGGGTTAAAAACGCTTAAAAACATACCTTAGCTTCGATAACAAAAGAGCATACAGCATTCCAAGTTATCATGCATCCCTCAACGCTCCGCCACAAACCAATCAATATTCAGGCAAAAAGGTCAGATAATTAGTAAAATCAATTTGAGGCTTTTAAGTTTTGTTTGATTCCAGATGCATTAGCAACTCTTTCACGCATTTTACTGCGAATGGTCGATTTCTCGGCAATATCAATAATCATTTGTAAGAAAAATAAAGTATTGTCGGTATGCATGCCATCGAGAATAATTTTAATCGTTGTTTGATTCCTAATTCACCTAAACCATGTCTTGAAATCTTAAAAAAATAATTTTAAAACTGGGAGTCAAAAAGACGTATTTTGAAATATAGATTCATTTAAAGTTCATATAACTGAACATTGCATTTTTTTCAACATACAAATTCAACTTAAACCGTAGTTGCATTTACCATCTCCAGATATCAATTTTCACAAACAGTATCAATGATAAAGAAGAGTATCCAGACTGAATTTTTTTTCTATTTATTGACAATATCATTACATCAACTTAAGAACTTTCAGAATAGAACCCTTTTGTATCAACACAGCATTGCCAGTGGTTCTAGAAGGCCTTTTTCAACGCAGAAACTGGTGGAATGTAGTTAAACCCTTTTGTCACGACTTTTCGAAAGAACTGGACTGAACCGTGGTGCCGACCTTTCATAGCTTGTTTGAGTAGGGGAAAAAGAAAAAAGTATGGGGTATTGAGCGGACTGCAACAACTGGGGCTGCATATACGAAAACTAAGTGCATGGTTGCATCATCTGCAGGAAGTATACCTAGGGGCACACCATCAGTGCCGTGGAACATTAAGTTGAAGTAGTGGAATCCTGCAACTTCCTTGGGTTGAAGCAGCCAATAACATAACAAAGTCTACTATAATGTGGCAAGGCGCTTTACAGTCCAAAATCTCACCCCAACGTCAAAACTACTACTGCACAAAATCTTTACAAATACTCATGGTTGGATCCAAAAGCTGATCGCTCAGCAAAAAGCACTTTAACATTTTGCCCACGCTCAAGAAAGAGGTTTTACGGGGAATCGTATGCAGGATATGTGAGAAAAGTATATTCTGGAGACGTTATAACCATGTGTTGCACTTTATCTATGTACCTAGAAAGAGACATAATCACTAAGGCAAAGAGTGATAGACTCCAATAGGCTGGGTTCCTACCTCGTATAAGCAAAGAGAAGGCTGCTTCGAAAATTGTTTGCGGCAGATTTTACGGCAGACAATAGCGAGGAGACTTGGTTTACGCTGGATTGACGACGCTCAGAGGTTTGGAAAACGTATTTAGATGGCGTCGGTACGCAATTGGGATAGGTGAAAAAAATTTGGAAGAAAGCCAAGATTGATTCCCGGTTGTAGTGGTCATGATTATGCTGTTAGATCACCTAAGATGTGCTCAGACCTTAGACCAGCTGGAGATCTTTGGGTAGCTCTTAGGCTCGTGATTGGAAACATCTTGCAAAAGTTTGAATCGATGATCAATTAAAAACAACAACAACAACTGCATAGCTTCCTTTTAGAAGAAGAAAATACTCTCACACTAGACAGAAGCATTTGAGTCTTAGTGGGTTCTGTTATTCATAATAATGCATATATGGAAGTGGGATTCAATTTGAATACTTTACGCTAAGCAATGATACCATCATCATCTTAAAAGGATGCATGGTGAGTTAACCGTTAGAAAATAATGTTTTGTGGACATCGCGAACTCCACAAGTGTTTCTTTTTTGTGTATAACGCCGAGATGATTGACCTATTAAAGCCCTCATTAGCCCGACACTTTTTAGTTGGAAGTGGTTTTATGTTGCCAAAAACAAAAAAAAATTATTAACGATTATGGCTGAACACTTGAATTTTAAAATGTAATACGACTTGTTTGTCAACTTTTAATTTGACACTATAAGTTGGAATATTTCTATGAATTAATTTCGAATCATCACCTTCGGCTAGGACTACAAATCTATACTTTCCAAGACAATATACATACACTTCGCATTTTCCGCTTTGTTTACTTTCACACTTCCAGGACGGCAGCCCTTAACTGAAAACCATTTTCAACAGTAAGCTATGCGAATGATAGAACTGAATAAGCTGAATAAGGAGGTTAATCCGAGAAGAATGTATTCGAAATCCTTCGGAGCTAGTTCACTTGTTTTTGTTGCTCCGTTTAAATTACCGCCGTCATTTTGAAAAGCTCAAAGTCATCGGATTCAACGACCATCCGACAGAACTGAAACGCAGGCTTGCTTACTCGGTCTGATCGTTAATTTCGTGAGGATTATGTAAATAAATTCCCGTTTTGATTCTAATCAACTTAAATGCTCTATTATTTATGTCCTTTGAAGCGATTCAATGGACTCTATCATTTTGGCGAAATTCGCTTTTGTAGCGAGAATATTGAGTGGATGAAGCTCAATTTGTTCGAGTGCTACTGACAGACAACGGAGTACAAATGCTCGCTAGGTAAAGAGCGTAGTTTTGGAAAGCCCATTTTCATCTGCTTTTCAAGACGTTTCATTGTGCAGCCAGACTGCAAGATATTTCAATGTTTAGTGATTTTGTGATTTTCGTAGGGAACATGGAAATTGAAGGTATTCTATTGCTTTGTATTTAAAGTACATCTTCAACAACAAAATACCATTAGTTAAAGTGAAATTCATTTTCAAATATGTTTTCAGCCTTAGTAACAACTTTACTAGCATAGCTTGAAACAAATGCATATACTTTGCAAAAACAGCTTTTTAACGATTGGCATTTTATGCAATATTAATTTTCTTAAAACCCAGTCTGTGTATTAAAATGTTCGGCAATAAGATAATTGATGCGGAATACTATTTCCGATTTTAACGAATAAGTTAAACTTACAATGTCCAAAAACTTCAACTTAAATATAATCAAATAGAAAAGGTAATGAAAACTGCATCTCTTTTAAAAGAAAAATAATCGCTTCTAAGAGATGAATACTCTCCATTAACACCATCGAACACTTATTTGAGGGTTTTGGAACAGTCATATTAATAGGATTATCTAATGCTTATTACAATTATGTCAGTTTTATGAAACAAAATGACTTTAAAAATATTAATTGTTTGAAAGGATAGTAGCCCAGTCATTTTAGCAATCAACCTCGGAATGAGAGATAATAAGCTGAATTTTTGTATATACTTTCATTTAGGGGACCTTAAAGTTGCCTCAAAAGTCTCATAAAATCTCGTGTCTGCGTCGGAAGTTATTCAAGGTCAAAGGTAAGAAAAAACAGTTTTTTGCGATTATCTTGGTTTCTATTGCTCCAATGATGTCAACATATAGGATCGAAATTGTAGAGCATACAATTTGCAACACATTTTATCTGGAGCATTTTTTCATGCACTCAACCGTTTTTCCGATAGAGGACGGTAAGCACGCAGCACTCCGCCATATGTACTGTAATGCAAGGTCAACCGTGAAACCTTCAGTTTTGAATTATTTGTTTAATTTAAATAACAAAAGTATTACTTTTCTTCTTCTTCATCGTCATCTTCTGGACGTTCGGGAATTTATGTATCATTGTCATCATCTTCGTTGCTTTGAATTGGATTTGCAGACCTTCTTGAATTTCATGGTCAAAAGCCTTCTCTTGCTCACAGTCACTTTGCAATGAAACAGCATTGAGGCAGCTTGCCCATTACACTGGCCACAAGCTAAAGTGCATTGCAGCCCTGATTTTTTACATCGGCACCATGCACCACATCCATTCTTACAATTACAAAATAGAGTATTCAGTAATTCATCGGAAGCTGGTGGTAATATTGTTGTCATTGGCTCCAGGAACTCATTTTGGAGCACCCAACCCCATTCCTGGGGTTCTTAATCATGCCCTAACCGTTTTTGAACTTATTAATAGACACGGTTTATATGCTGATGGGCCGCTGCACTTGTCTATTATTATGTTTGGTAGATTTAATGAACTGAGTATATCGATGATGATCGATATTATCCTTAGATTTTGGAGCATTGTATATCGCTAGTAAGATCCGAATGCCATTATCGTATAATTGCTGGACAGGGCAGTTTTCTTCTAGAAAAACTTGAGCCAGTTCGTCGAAATTGGTAAGTTGTTCTAGTGCTTTTATGAAAGTTTTTTTTTCCTTTTTTAAACAGCGCAGAAGTTGTATCACATCCACTGAATGCATGTAAAAATAAAACATGCTTTTTAGAAATGGGATATTTGTTAAAACTTGTTGAAGAATATATTTGTGTTTTGACATTGCCTTTGCCAAATTTTTTAAAGAAAATGTCTTCTTTATGTAATTGGGTGCGTCCAATGAAAATAGCTAGTAAATCTATGTCTTCTCCTATAATGATGACAGTCCTTTCATGTTTGGATTCTTCGATAGCTGTTACTATAATTAGAACATCAGCATCATCTCTCGCGTGTTTTGTTGTGATATTTACACTCTCAAACTTTCAATGAGCATACCAATAAGTTTCTTTTTATTACATCGATTTGAGAAAATTTTTTTTTGGCTGATTGGCACCATTATTGTTTAAAAATAGGTAAAATGCTATTAAATACAATGTATTTACTAATAAATAATACAAATAATTCAATACTGAAGGTAGTATTCACAGGTATTCATGGTTGACCTTGCATTACAGTACATATGGCGGAGTGCTGCGTGCTTACCGTCCTCTATCGGAAAAACGGTTGAGTGCATGAAAAAATGCTTCAGATAAAATGTGTTGCAAATTGAATGTTCTACAATTTCGATCCGCTATGTTGACATCATTGGAGCAATAGAAACCAAGATAATCGCAAAAAACTGTTTTTTCTTACCTTTGACCTTGAATAACTTCCGACGTAGACACGAGATTTTATGAGACTTTTGAGGCAGCTTTGAAGACCCCTAAATGAAGGTATATACAAAAATTCAGCTTATTATCTCCCATTCCGAGGTTGACCCCTTTTTTATGCTAAAATGACTGGGCCATAGCTAAACATATCGCTAAAGACGGTATATTTATGTCACCATAGACGTCCTAAATCATAAATTTTCCTAAGGGCTGTTTTCCTTGGAGCTATTTAGCTATATAAACCAATGAGCAGGAGGAGCTATGTTTAAGGCTTGAGACAAGATTTAGGTCTAATTAGGCTAAGATATTTGTAATAGCATAAGTTAGACTTTAGTCAAAACGGAAGGTAGTGGCTATTGCCAAAATGACCCTGGCCAGTGAATACGACTTGGTATGATAATTATCGTGTTAGATTTCAAAAAATTAAAAAATATATACAAAAATAAATTATAAGTAACAACAGCCAGCAGGATAAAATAATATAGCCACATATTACTCTGTGTGTTCTTACGAGCCACTGCTTCATAGGACGGCATGCGCAACGATTCAGCTTCTGGTTCAACGACTTAGGCGGAGCAGTGGCTCGGAGGACGAGGAGAAATCCATCTTCCATCTCATGGACCAGTGCCCGGCTTTCAAGAGCAGAAAGGTGGCAGCGATTGGTGTACTCTTTCTCTCAAATTTCATCTCTCAATTTCTTTCTCTCAATTTTATCCCTGGCCAATTTAAGGGGGATAGTTCGGTAAATTAAGGAAGTAAATCATTTCTTGATTTTAAAAACTTAATTACTGTGGCATCATAGCAGGCCAATTATGTATAATCCATAATCCACATCACCAATATTATTACCAAATACAGCCACAAGAACTATATTCGGATAACCACATAAATCATATGTAAACGATAAGAATATTAAACTCATAATTAAACACAGACAGACAGATTAGCAAAACAGTAGCTTATCAATTAACCATATCCTGTGAACAAGTTAAATTCAAACCAAGCTTATCATGCTGCATCCATATCTGAAATACAAAACACTATATAAACTTCAAAAACGAACAGAAGGGGTTCTTTTTGTAAATCACCATCCATGTGATAGCTTTTCTAGACGAGTAAGCGTTCTTAAGGTCTCTAACAAAATTGTCAAATAAAAGTTCAAATTGATAATCGAAAAGTTTTTTTTCAAGTGCTAAGGTTCTGAGATTAAGAATTCAATTTGTGAATTATAGTGAATTATAAAACTTAATTGGTGCGAACGGAACAATCGCCTTTTCACTCGAACGTTGTGTTTTTCGAATTGCAACGCAACGACGTTATATGGTGTCCCTTACACTTATCACATATAATATGTTTATGTGTGCACCGACCACTGATATGATATTTATTTGCACACTAGTAGCACTGGCCATCTGATTTCAGTACGGCTTTTCGTTGTGTAACTGTCATATCATGATCACAATGCTTTATCGTGTGACTCGCTGACTTACAAAAAGCACATAATACTGGGAATTTTAACGTTAATAGCCCAACGTCCGTACTTGGTCCATTATTTAATGACTTAGCCAGAGCATATAGACTAATAAATAGCACGGAAAGCACGTAATTTGCGATATAAATTACGAAATTACCCCACAAAATGCGAAAAATAGATAGCAGTACCCGATTTTTCAATTGAAACAAGACAAAAAATACCCCGCCAGCGGCAATGCTACGATAAGATACCCACTAGACAATATACATATACTTTGCAAAAACAGCTTTTTAACGATTGACATTTTATGCAATATTAATTTTCTTAAAACCCAGTCTTTGTATTAAAATGTTTGGCAATAAGATAATTGATGCGGAATACTATTTCCGATACAATTTGGAGACTAAAAAGAACATCTCTGTTACGTTTATGCCATCCACTAATGACAATGTTGGCTGTTGACAGCGAATGCTCGCTGCGTTTATTATTTCTTGATGGGATCTCACCTCTCATTGGTCGATTGTCAGGGCCGAGAATATGCTTCTCTCACTTTCGCATATGATAAAGTGAGTTTATTTGGGTTTGGCTCTTTTTAGGCATACATTCACATTTTGTATCAAGGCCGAGAATTTGCTTTTCTTACTTTTGCATATAGAAAAACGTACTTTTTTGTGCGGCCTCTTTTCAGGCACCAGCTGATCCGTAAACCCTCAATATCATACCATTCTCATCCATCGGAAAATATAGTTTTTATTAATCTATATGCTCTGACTTAGCCACAAGCGTAAGAAGTTAGTTCCTAACCAACGTGCGAATTCCATAGATGTATATATGTGTACGGATTAAAAATTTAGAGATCCGGCCTGAGATTGTATTGTTGATTAGCTGAATATAGTCCTGGAAAGTTTGAAGAAATTGGCATGGAACAGAAAGAAATGCAAGATAAAATTCGACAGCTACATACTCAGGCTAGATTTTTCGTTGCTACATACAAAATACCAACACACTTTCAGGTTACTTTATGGGATAATGCATTGCGTTAATGGAGGCGCAATTTCAAGGTCAAAGTGGTTTTCTTTCTATAATGGAAGGAGTTCGCCAACTTATCTTTCCCTACATTTTGACTTAGAGACCGTTAACACTGAAGCTAAATCAAGCGATTTCGACCAGCTGATCGCTTAAGAGCTAAATCGACCACAAGTCTACCTGATTAACCATACATTTGTCTCGGCTGTAGACAGTCGAAAGCTACCTGATTTAGAAATCCAGTATAAATCAGGTACTATTGTGAATTTTGTCCCGGTTGAATTTTTCTCAAAGCGTGCTGAATTCCATCCATGAGAGGGAGAGTAGAATTCAATGAAATAACATTCAAATTTCGTTCTAAAATAGTGAAAATTGAACAAAAAAGGAAAATGTGAGTTATACAAAGTGAAAAAAAAATGTTCTTGCATGTTCCTGCAACATTTTCAACAATTTTCACGCAAAAACTTTATGCACATAAATTTGAATGAGATTACTCGCTCCAAATCTTCTCTCTTCAAA